>JAVCKS010025236.1:0-13195 GCA_032273685.1 Pteraster tesselatus | reverse complement strand
CACTTGATATGTTCTGCCAGGCCTCCTGCAGCAGTTGCCAGAGATGTTTAGCTGAAGTTGGCTGCTTTGCTTTAACTCTGTCAAGTTCATCCCAAACAAGTTTTCAACAGGTGTACCCAAACCTCTGGCCGGTACTGTAACAAAGTTATCACCACGCTGAATTATAACCTTTACCACTATATATTGTAAGTATATACTTATCTCACATTACGTATAAAAATTCTATACCTTTATATAATATGTATATGATGCTTGTAAAAATATCACCTTTCCAGAAATACATAGTACAAAAGACAACAAATATAATATTAGAATATACTTTTAAAAATGATTACAAATATTGTAACCACATCAAAGTTAATAGAAGCATTTAGAATGCTCTTCTCAAAAATAAATTTCCATATACCAAATTTTCGTTACAAACAACTACCTAATAAATAAATTTCGTCTAATTTGCTCTAAACAACCCCATCCCTAAAAAGATATTTTGGATGGAAGCAATTGTATCTTGTATAATGCTCTTGTATATTCAATGTCCCAATAGAAAACCAGTTCTAAACTGTTTGGGCTGATTGAGCATACCCTAGGTAAATACAGACGAGCCCAAGTTATTTGGTCTACAAAAAGCTCTCAGTCTCGCATATCTCACATTCAAAATCAAAGTTCAATTACCTACATCACTTCTTCATGTCAAATTGTTTAAATCCAAAAGGGAAAGCTTTTTGTGTCATAAGCACAAGTGCTTTCCACACAAGCCAAAGTGATAAGTCACTTTCACCTCTCCCATGCGCAACATCTTCATTTCAGAATGGTACCATTTGATATGCTGCAATGGAACTTACAAATTATTTACTTTGAGGATGTTTGGATATAAACCTTGAGTACATCCGCCGCGTCGTCCCGACCAATGTGTCTCAAGTGGTCTTCAAGGTCCTTTAGTGGGCAGTCCATGAGCTCAAAGAGCTTAAGCACCTCCATGGTGGGGTTGACCTGTAAATCAAAGCAGTAGATCATTGCGTCGAGGCCCAGCTGGCTGGCCAACATGCGCCAGTCGTTGCCCTTTGGAAGCTTCGTGTCCAGGAGGAGGAAAAGGTCTCTCTTGACGGAGAAGGGGATAATGTTGGACGTGCTGACTGGTTTTGCGCTTGGGTCCGCAAGTTTCGGGTGGGTGGGCATGGAGCGAGCAAAGCGGCCATCTCTTGCTCGGTGGGCCAGAAGCGGTCTAGAAGTCGTTGGTGACTGTGTAACTGGAACAGACTGAACACGGGAAACCGCCTTGTGGCCTACTTGTTGCAATTGACCTGATAACTTACCAGAGATATGTGTGTATGGTACAGGAGCTATGACAGAGAATTCTTCCTACAGACAGAAATATAAAAAAATATTGTCATAATGCAAATTAAAGGAATATTGTATTTGTATGCCAAGCCAATTACAATATTCCATATTCCAATAAAAAAGAATTGTTTATGTACACACATACATGGTATCGGATTAATGCATATAGACTCAGGTACCGATAGATACCGATACTAAACGTTTTGGCTGGTATCGGCGACATTTCCGATACTGGTACAAGTATTTTTGTGGTATAAATAAATAATAATAATAGTGCAAATGATCATACTGTATGGGCACTACAGCTTATAGGAAACCTACTTTGTCGGAGAAGTGCAGATTCATCTGGATAGTTTTCGGCTTGTTGTTGTCCTGCCACACGTTGACTGTACACTCGCCGGTGTGGTCAGTTTTCACAATCTCCACCATGTAACATACTAGCTGCTTCTGCCATAGCTCATTGACTGTAATGCACTGTAGCCAAGAATGCGGAAAATTAATATTCCAAAATGTAAATGGGTAAGAAATTCTGAAGTATAACAAAAACAACGTAGAAGACACGTACCTGTATCATTGCTCAAACTCTACCTATCTACCAGATGAATGTGATTCTGTGAGAAACTGATCCACAGCTTACTTTACCTTACTGCGTATGTTTATGGGGAGATATTTTGGACTAGAAAGTTTTCACCCTAGGTTGTGCACCAAGAGAGGTTTTGCAACACTGAGAACAGTACATGAGTTACAACAGTCAACCACAAAGCCAACCACCCAGCCAGACAGGACACTTATCTGCAGCAACTGTAACAAGCCATGCCTCTCCAGGATCGGATTGTTCAGCCATAGGAGGCGCTGCACCTCTAAAAACTAACTTGCAGAAACAGATTGCGCAATATCAACTGTCTTTCGAGACAGACAGATGCCAGAGAGAGTACGGTTACAAGGATGAAAATGTATTTATTACACATCAGTACCTTAACACCTACAACATAAGCTTCGGGTTGTATACATGTTGTTTTAGGGGTGAGACGATGCAACGTCTACTTCGGCCTGAATCAGAGCCTTCTATTATTAGTATTATCAGTCTTGGGAAAGACTAATTTTCATTCTTCAATGTGACTGGTACTACAAGTTGTCCAGTTTGTTTGTCTGTGTCTGTTAACTATTAGCCTGATTGAGATTAAATGTTTTGGGGAGGTAGGCAATAATGAGTTTGGGAAGTTATGATGATTCGTTCAGATGTATAACATCGAACAAACGTAAAACTGCAGTATGTTGTGATTATGATATTGTGACAACACCTACATGTATTTGTTTGGTGGAGCTATGCACTCTACCGAGTGACCTCCTTGTTGGATAATGCAATGGCAGTTGATTTTTACATCAGGGCAATTTCAATGAATAACAAATTTCAATGAGTAACAAATTGAAGGTAGTGTGTTTGCTATAAAAACGATCATATTGTAGATGGCCAGACTAGAACACCATAGACCAGTGGTCAGTAACAGGTGGGCCGCTTTCCGACCTAGGTTTGTTTGGAATGTGGGAAATATACGAAGAAGCTCAATTGATCAGCGTCTGAATTCTGGAGTGATGTGAATTTTGAGTCAGATGTTAAAAAAAAGGTTACATTCTTAATATTCTTTATAATTACATGTACAGTAGGTAAATATTGCTATACAATTCTTTGGTATTGTATTTGAATTTTGATTCCATTCAAATCAGTTATGGGGTGTGCGGGTAATTGGAAACCAATAGATGTTCATTTTATTATCCCATGTCATAAAAAATGATGATCGTAGACTGGAAATTGCATGCACAGAGTGTAATTTGCATTTAGGGACAATAATTGAGTGGTGGAATCTAAGTAATCGGCTTAGTGTACAAATTTGACTCAAACTAGCGATTAGCAGAACACCTAGTGAATCAAGAGCTGAAAATAAAAACCTGATACAATATGATAGCAGCTACAAAATGCACAAATCATACGCAATTCAAAATGTTTTTTTTGCTATGGTGCTCTTAAAACCAGTACCAAATTACAAGTTAACATCTGGATCCCATTTTGATGATTTTTGAATGCTAATATTCCACACAATTATGTTATATGCTTCTCATGAGTAATTGCTGGCATACCATAGCTTCACTTTTTGCGATGTACGGGTTCATTCCCTTGAAATCATCCAGTGTCATGAAAACATCATCCTTAGTATTAGCCAGGTAGAATGATACAGAGATATCGCACAGCCTTCCACTGTATGTCAACTCACGTCGCTGGATCTCCTGTATATTGGATGAGAAAAAGCTTCCAGAGGTTCACTCCACAGTTGATGTTGCTTGACGTGTATGCATTGAGAGCAGATACATGTACATGTATCTACTCCTCATGGCATGACACAGAACGCAGAGTGCATGGGTATAGGGAACAAAATGTTAACTTTTAACAAAATCAAGTGGTTCTGTCACAAAAATATGCGATAGACTGTCATACTTAATGGGAAGTTTTCGCCTTGCTCGAATGTAAAATCAGGTGTACTTCAAAGTACCATTTTAGGACCAGTGCTCTTTCTTAGTTTAAATGACACCATCTGCTTTTCAACCTTGTTACATTTTCATGAACAAAGGCAAACTAACTCCATCTCTACCACATTGCCATATTTAGATGTGTGATTGTCCTCATGGAAAAGGTGACTTTTTGATGAAAATTACTGTAGGTTTTGCCTTCTTCCAATATGTTTGCTCAACATAACGATGTCACTGTATGCTGAGTAATTTGATTATTAATGCCTTCTAGTTTACACTAAATTATTAGTTAAAGGAAACCAATAATCTATGATATACATGTACATCAACCAACTGTAAAGATTCAATTTGATATATTGATATAAACAGCTCCACACACTGAGCAGCTAAAGAACCTTCAGAAATGGAAATTGACAGTGCCCTACTACCACCCATGGGGGCCACCCGTAGTGACATTAGACCTAAATATGGCATCTTGGTCATTTGATACTCCCATGTGTTAAACATTTTCCAGAATGATTGTTAAAACACATTTGCTAACATGATTGTGTATGATAATTGACATCGATGAAACTAATTTACGAATGTTTGCATAGACCTACCGCCACACTACAGTACATTCCCTACAGTACAATGTACATGACTGAGTATCTGGTGGCCGATTCTCTTTCATATTTTCATATTTTCTGTAGATTTTCTGCTTCAAGATACATGTACATGCAAATTTGTGACTTAGATCTAATGTAGGTTAGAAGACGTTGAACACAATTTCAGGCGGTGTTTTCTGCCCGACAAGCTACACATTTCGGTGCTAAAACAAAATTTAGAAATATGCAAGTCCATAAAATAGGATACGAAATATGTTACGGTGTCTTCTGTTACATCTGAAATGTATCACGTATTAATACTTTTACTGTTAGGGTATCCGCACTTGTCTTTGAATTAACTATAAAACCCAATCTTGACATTTTTAATATTTAAATACAACAACATTATTAAGAGTCATAATAATAGATTAATAGGTGGTACATTTCCTAACATAACAGGAGACACAATCACAAATTGCTATCCTCATTTATGGACTACCCAAATTATTGCATCCCAAATACTTACATGAAGTACGTCATCACTACCATTGTCGTCAAGGAAATAGATGCGAGCCACAAGGTGGTCACCACCCTGTTCACAGCACATGTAGGCCATACAGCGCATGATCTTCCCTGATACAGCATCAGATGGCAACATGACAGTGTAGCAACCAGTCTCCATGGACTCGATGCAACAGGCTCGGTGGTTCGCCTTGCATAAGATGGACAGTGCAGAAAGAGTGTCGACTGCCTGCCACTTGAAGAACTTCCCTGAGATATTAAAGAGGGAAGTGCTGTACTGAAAGGTATTCTTGCTGAAGAGAGATTTGTATCAATGGAAAAACGTGATCGGATCCTACGAAATGAGTCTTAAGGTGATGTCAGCACAAATTGAAAGAGCATATTCTCCTCATTTATTTGGTTACCTTGGCCTGCCCTCTGTCAGAAAACCCCAAGAAAGAAATATCGCACATTTCTGATGAGTAGACATAACCAATGTTACCTTCAGAATTAATTTGTACAAAATCACATGGTTCTGTAACAGAGTTTGCATTCACTTACAGTAGTATTTGTAACAAAGGTGGTTACAAATTAACAATTGGATGTACAGACCTGATTATAATGAGCAGTCAGTGTTAGTTTTAAGATAAAGCAAGCTATTACCTGGTTCTTTATTAAGATACCAGACCTTTGGAATGCACGTTGTTACATCTTTCAGGATAGCGCTGTGCTGAATCTCCAGCTGGAACGACTGAAGCAGTTTGATATTACGGGGCATACTGCAGCAGCTTACAATAGGACAAATGGACACATAGCCATCAGAGGCAGGCAGCTTGGGCATGGTGTTCCAGACGAGACTGACGCACATGGTGCAGTTGATGGACATCGGGAGAGCTCTCGGTGGGACTTTAAGGTGGGTCGACATGTGCTTGGTCGTCATGCCAACTATGTCTACCTTCTGCATCATGACGACTTTCTCACTTTCGATGTCAATGTACGGCGACTCCTCGTCATCTTCGTCGGAGCTTGAATCGGTCTCGGCGGAGGCGGTAGATTCATCCTCGGGATCGTCCTCTTCCTTGTCATCTTCAAGGGCTTCCAAAGCGGATTGGTGCATGGATTCGGCTGCTGTTTTGTAGCGCCCATGGGCAGCGTTTCCAGGACTCTTGTGGTAATCCGTAAGGGTATTGGCAGGGCGGGGTTTAGTGCTCGGCCGAACACCACTAAAGGGACTAGAGAAGGTTGGCTCATCAGAATCCACCAGCTGTTCCTTTTTCATTTCAAGATGTGCCTTTACTGACGCTGCACCCCCCTTGGTACTGTCTACTGATCCAGGAACATTTGGAATAGGCGATTTTGGTTTCACCTTCTGCTTTTGCTTTTGCTTGTGAGCTGAAAAAAAAAACATTGTGTTGTCAGTAGGCCAGATATATCAAAACTAGTTCATTATGCATGACAAACTCAATTCTGAATGGCATTTTCAGATCATGCAGTGCTGATTGCACTACAAGTATTAACTCACAGTAGATTACTCTGAATGGTGTAGTATGGAAATATAAATGAATTTGTTTACTTATTGTACTGATTATTATGGGGTCCCCCACATGTTTTTTCCTCTCCTGAACATGCAGTATTTCCCAATTCGAGGACCAATGCTCGTTCCACTAAAATGTCACCACTTTCCCTTGTGGGGAGCTGCTTTAGAAGATATTCACATTAATAAGAAAATGTACATTTGACGACAGGTTTACCCTGGTCATCACACCAAGTCATTACAGGTACATGAATACTACACCTGGTTTTGATTCTTCTAATGAGCATAAAAACAATTATTACGAATAACCTGTTTTAGCTTTGCATGATGTGAATCAATGTGGCTAGTGTATTCAGAACAAATCACATGTGACCAGCTCTCAGACAAAAGTTACATTATTCCATTTCCTATTTGTTGAATCATGGAAGTGAAATTTGTATTATTTATTTTATATATATACTAGCGGGGGTAACCCGGCGCCACCCAGGTTATGTTCGTGCCATGAATGCAGATGGAACTTCAATACCGCCGAAACAGTCTGATACCTGCACGAGACTCCCAAATAGTCCCACCAATGTTTTTACACCCATTAACCAACGTGCCACTTGAATCAGGCTCAAATAAACAGTTTTCGCCCCACGGCTGAGTCATTCATTCACGGCCGCGTGGTCGCAATGTAAATCCGGCCACATTCTGCAATATCTGCATTTTAGCACGGTCTGGCCAATCACAGGTCACGCTCCGTACTAAATTCTCCCAATGTCTGGATTACAGCACGCTCTAGCCAATCAATTAACATCAAACATGGTGACTGGTACTGGTAGTAACAGACTTGTGACTTGACTTGGACTTGCGAAAAGTCCGACTCTGCATGGACTGAATGGCCGTATGACTTTTTATGATATACATGTAGCGGGGGTACTACCCGACGCCGCCCGGGTTACAAAACACATCCGTGTCCCTTTATTTCTCAATTTTTTTTTATTCAGAACCACCCTGAGGTCATGGTGAATTAGAATATATGGTGTTGGGGGTCTATATGTTATGATTTCTGAGTTCAGAGCATTCATACATTTAGACGGTTTGCCCTTTATGTACATATAGAAGATTTAAAAATTTCATTCACAACAAGTTGATTTTAATTTTAAAAAAGTTATAAATATGACAAGTATATTGTTTAGTGTTATATATTGTGTTATTAAATCACTTTTTGCTACATCTGCTCTGCGAAACTGAGAATGAATTTGGAAATAACTGCTAAACAAGGTGCTCCAAGAGCCTACTACTTATTAAACGAAAGCTATAATGATCTTTAAATTATCGACCTAGGCCACCTATTTCCAGTTATACAATAATGGTTTTGATAAAACATTTCGACTCTCCTGATGATAAGAGCATACATGTATATACATGTCTAAACTAGCTTTTCCTAGTTATCTTATCAATTATGTTGCATGAGTCATATCGATACTTCAAATTTGTCCTCGAATGTCGAGCTAATTCTCAATTTGAATTTCAAAAAGTTACTACTGGATTTAATTTATTAAGGTGGGTGCAGCATAATTGGAATTTTTAGCATTTTGATTTGCCTAAATCCGTGAAATTGGCATTGAATTGACAAAGCAAATTAGACCTGAATGGGCTTAAAATGCAAAGCATGCGCCATCTAAATTTATTTGTCAGAAACAATAAAGTGAATGACAAAAAACGAATTTGCTTTTTGTAAGGCAGATTGCCACCTTTTAGAATTTTAGACAAATAAAAATGTTAAAAATTCAAATTATGCTGCACCGTAAAAATGAAATCAAATGGTAATTTTTGGAAATTCAAATTGAGAATTGAGAAATATCGATATGGGGAATTCATGTGACATAAGTGTAAAAAGTATTAGGAAAAGCAATATTGGCAAAGTAAATCTAACCTCCACTGCAGACAGCATGTATGTGCTTGAACCATGAGGTTCGTTCGTAATCAGTCTCTGAGATGAAATGATAGATTCTACCAGGCGTTTTCAAGAAGAAATGATAGCCACGGCGCTCTGGGTCCAGCTGTCCACTGATGATCAAGGAGTAGCCGGCTCGTATGGGGATCGTTCCTTTGGGATTTGCATCCTGAAACAATTATTG
Source organism: Pteraster tesselatus (assembly GCA_032273685.1). Classification (NCBI taxonomy): domain Eukaryota; kingdom Metazoa; phylum Echinodermata; class Asteroidea; order Velatida; family Pterasteridae; genus Pteraster; species Pteraster tesselatus. The sequence goes on along the minus strand of JAVCKS010025236.1, from coordinate 4,586 downwards.
CTTTTATTAAAACATCTGTCTGATAGGATTCTTTAAATGCATTATTTGTACTTTTTACACTCCCTGTAGATATTTTGCCTCCAGATATGCACAATGTGTAGGTTAAACTGCGAGTCTAGCCGGCTTGCTAGGCACTAGTTCAGAATGATGTGGCAGATACCCCAAAAATAAATTGGGCAATAGGTGGTACATTTCCTGATGTAACGAGGGACACCATCACACATTTAGTATATATACATTAACGACGAAATAATTTAAATGGATTTCATAATCTTGCTTCATTCAAAAATATGATTTCTATCAATGAAGAACTCACTCAAACGTTTGACTGGTACTGTATACCAAATAAAGATATAGTACACTAGTCAAAGAGTTATTTCACACAGTAACATGTTACACGTATACATTTACATGTAAATTGTAATCAAGATGGATAAGGACAAAGGCCCTTGCATGTTCTACCCAAACCTGAAACAATTTAAAATATCTGAAACAACATAAAAACCCGAAACGACATAAAAACCCAAAATGCAGAATAGGAAAGCCAACACAAAGGTAAATTTTGATCTGTTCTGCCCAATCTCCTTGTGTTCACATTGACGTACAAGCAAATAAAGTACTGGTCATATGGAAGGGAAATCGAGTCAAATGAAGTGACACAAAGTAGAAAACCCCCAGACTGATGTAATATTTTTTCCATCATGGCTGTATATATATACAGATTAGGGTGACTGGGTGGGCCAGACACGTTTAGATGTTTGGGGTGTAATAATGGTTTCTTTTAAGACAGGAAAAGCTAGACATGATGTACATGATCTACCCCAGCAAGGACTGCCCCACAAGAAAGTTACTATCTAACACAGAAGATATAAATCTATTAGTTCTCACCAAGGGGTCTTTAAAGTACATTAGGCATAATGGATCAAGAATCATCCACCGCTTACGGAAGGCCCCCTTCGCCTTCGTTCCTGTCTTGAACAGATAGCCCTCCTTGATGACCTCGTACTGTAAACTACGGCGCAACTGTGTGAATATAGTATGGTAAGTATATCAAATGTAGACAGCTTCAATATACTGGTCATTATTGCTTCCAAAATATACTGCACCTCCCACACTTCTTTTAATCTTTAACTAAGGTTCGTCCGAATATGGAAAAATGGAAAGTATGGACGCCAAACAATAACGGGCTGGGTGTGGGAGTAGCAAGTGCTTCAACAATTACGGTTAGGAGAGTAGACCTGGGGTAGTGCACCAGTACTTTATCTAAATTTCATATGAAGTATTCATTCGTCTTTACTTTCTTATGAATAATTTGTAATTAAGCTAGTGCCTGTATGCAGTGTGTCATTTAATATTTGACTCAGTTCGGTTCCGTTTTCACACCAACCAGACTCAGCCCCTTTCCAGTGTGGCCTTTTACAGACTAATCTCAGGTCGGCTGGTGCTACCGCCTTCACTAAAGCCGCCATCCCTAGTTAGCTGGTACACAGTCCCATGCATAGTCACTAGTCTGCTGTTATTGTGAAGTGTGCATTCACCATGCGGATATTTTGAAAAGATCCAAAGTCTTACAGTAAAGCAATATCTCGGTTTGCAGGGGTTTATCCACAATCAGTTAATTATCTGTGAGCACTAAATATGACAGTCGTCTACATGTATGTATGAAAGTGTGAAGCAAATTCTCCAGTGTTTACACCACCAACTCACCATTCGATCATTATCCACAAGACCCTTGGATTCCTGTATAGCGTACTTGAGACATCTCACGGCTTGGTACCATTCCACCATGTCCTGAAGAAAGTGAATGTACTACATGTTTACAAGAATATAGAAGCTTTTGTAAAACCTGAAAATTTACCTGCCAGCATGTTAAGAGCAAAACACATACAGTATATGTAAAGAGTAAAGAAAGTACGTCCTATGAGGTCACGATTCTTTCGAGGTTACTATTTTCCTCAAACTAGGAAAAAAAACAAAACAGATTTTGGGTAAAAATCATGTTTCAGTATGGCACTTCCTTTTTAAATAGGGGAGGAAGGAAGGATACTCAACCATCTCTTCAGCATATATTTTGACAAGTTTCACTTAATATAAATATAATTATATGAGATTTACTTGATAAGCGAAGTGAGGAGAGTACCACTGCGTCAGCTGACTCCGGATCCTGGATTTAGGTTGGTGACCGAGCAGACCATGTCAGAAACATTTGTCCTAATCCAATTTTATTACAACTTACGCTGTGTCAGATGTACCTCAGAGATCTTGACTGGTGCAATAATTTTGTTTCCAGGGCTGTAGATGCCCTGTCCAGTTTGCCGTGCCGATAACTGCCTAGAACCTTACCTTGGCCATCTCAGCATAGAGGTAGATGATGCGGGTGTTTGGACTCTTGGGGTCGGGGTAAATGATCTGCAACCCATTCGGATGTCCAATCTTCTCCTCAGAAGCCACAGCCAAGTTCATCTGGAAGAGCATGATTTCACCACGAAGTGTCTGTTTCTGATGAGTGTAAGGAAAAGTAAAGATGTTAATATGGGAATTTGATATCAAGCACTTCATAAAATCAGATGGAATGATCGCTAACAACAGGTTGAATGTTGTTATGCCTCAAAACGGGTTGGCTGTACCACTTGTGTGATACAGCTCAGAACCATTCATCATAAAATATGAATGCACAATTCAGTGCTGTATTTTCCACCAATTGTATATGTGTGGGTCAACAAACAAATCGGTCTGTCCCAAGCCTTTTGGCTCATCAAGTAAGTAAGTCGTGCAAAGGTAATGCCTACTGCCGAGGTGCCAATCTCCTTCACAAAGCCAATTAGGCCCAGGGTAGTACAAGTCCTGCACACCGTTAGCGAGGGGCCAGCTCTTATCAGGCTGGCATTTAACTGTGGCTTCCGTACTATGAAGTGACCGCTAGTATTACTCCCCTCGGATGAGATGCCAGCCCATCCCAGGTGGGCCATTAGCATGCTACATTACCTAACAGTTGGCCAGTATGTACCAAGGTATACATAGTGGTAGAGAGAGAGACAATTTAGGGTAGAAAGTGTCTCGTCCAAGAGCCCAACATGTACAGCGATCAGGACATGCCTCAAACCCTGGACCTCCAGATTGAAAGATCAATGAACTAACCACCAGATCACTGGGTCCACCATCAGTACATGTACAGGTACTAGGTCTCAATTCTGTAGTCAGGTCACATGTGTCAATACAGACGAATGTCAATTCATACAATCTTAAATTGTCTTCTATCTAAGGTTCTACCAATTTTACAAATTGACACAGCAGAGAGGGTGACAATAATAAGAAAGTATTACCATGCAGTTGTACTCTTTTTGACATTTGTGCTTGTGTGACTGCCATTCCCTATCGGCTGTTTTTGTTTATATTAGTGTTGACACTGGGGTCATCCCTAAAGTTTGGCAAATCTGTGCATAACAGTTCTGATCGAAGTTTGAACTAATATCAACTTACATTTGCATCGGTGTAGTATCTGAGCGTACCCCTACCAGCTCCGTCGAGAACAAACCATCGTCTTTGAAACACACGGCCATCCCGACCCAACTTCCACAGATAGCCAGTCTTCTGACCCAGAAGGTATTTGGGTAAATTGTCAGGGGAGGCAAAGTCCATACGTATGTACTTGGCTAATACCCAATGTCTTCTGAACTCCCTGTTGAAGAGATCGAAGGAAATAACAGATGCTTTGGTAATTAAGCTTGGGGTGTGTATAATCAGATTGCTCAAGTGATAGCAGTCAATAGTTGTTTTACATAATGTTAGTAAAACTAACACAAAACAATTGTATATATATATGTACATGTAGGTTCATGACATTGACAACAACAAAACATAGTTCATTATGAGTAGCAATTTGTTTTCAATATTGTCTCGAACCACTTCTGGTAAAACTGTTGACTGACTGTTTTTTTATCCTTGTGTGTTACATGTATGGGTTATGTATTTTGATACATCAAACTTCACTGATATGACCCCCTACTTTTAGGCTCCAGTTCAGTAGATTTTGAAAGGGCGAGGTCAAAAGTCAAGGCGACACTTTGAAGGTTCAAAGTGCATTGAGAGAGTATGCATTGCACGAGAGAGGATGCTGTGACCATTTCATTTAGAGTTTGTTTATTGTTCAGAGAGTTTGAAGTGCCGAGAGGATGCTGTGATCAAATCTTTCAAAAGGCACTTGTTTATAATAAACACTGTGTGTTGAAGGTACTTGCACTATACTGAGTGCCCCTCTAGTTATGAATAAGCTCATTTATTTATGAGGCGCGTGATACTTAACCGAAGATTATAAATTGCGACCTCTGTTGAAAAATACACTCTGGTAATTTCCATACACAGCAAGATTTTTCCATAAAGGAGATTACATCATTAGTATTTTTGTATATATGTGCTGCGACTATAAATAACACGTACACTGTAGTATGAATAGATATTCTATGTATAATTATAGAGTTTTCGAGATACCATAATTAGAAAAATATTATATATTATACAACGCCCGACTAAATCCGCGTCATCTGATTGGCCGACGGTCGATCACGCGCGCTGCAATATTCGTTCTA
>JAVCKS010025225.1:2945-13195 GCA_032273685.1 Pteraster tesselatus | reverse complement strand
AGTAATTCGGTGGTACATTTCCCAACGTTAGAGGGGACACCGTCACAAATTGGTACCCTAATTTATGGAAACACCCAAGTCCATTTAGGTATGTTATATTTGTTTCGGGTGTTGCTATACCTTCTGGTGCCGGACCACAGTTTCCACAACTCATTGGGCAGATCTTCTTCAGTCCTTGCGGGTTGGCTAGACAGTCGCCGCGTTTGGCCCATGTCCTACAGGTGGCGTCTTTATCGAAACAGGCTGCGCGGGTAGAATTGCGAGGATGGTTAGTTATAAGTCAATTGAAATTTATGACATAGATATAGCCTAGATATTTGTTACATCAACAGTAGCGTAAAGTATGTTTACATCAAAGTGGACCCGCTTCGCAAAGTGATCAGTTGAAAAATACTAGTAAGCAACTTCCAACTAGCGATTAGTTCTATCAAATGAAGGATAGGCAACTAGTGATTTACCAAAACGAATAATAGGCGAATTACCTTATGAGAGTAAGGATATGCAATATAACATATAAAATCTATACACTCTTTCTAAAATTTTCCATCAGCGGGTGATAGCAATGTAATTTAACAATCCACTTGACAGATTGTGGGACGTTCAGAGTTTAAACATTCGACACTCCCTGTATATATAGCCTTATATGAAACGATTTGAGACTCGTCGTTTTACAACAATTGGCACTATGTTTCCCATCAAGCAACATCAACATGAATTTAGGTTCTAATATCACAGTCCTTAATACTCAAACTTACTCGCACAGTAACCGCAGCTTTTCCTGCAGTTATTTTTCATGTAGCGAACGTTAACTCTGCAGTTGCCAGTCTCTGCCCACCGTGAGCAGTGGGGGTGAAAATCACGGCAGGGTCCTAGAGAAGGAAGGCAGTATTCTTGATTATAATTAGAATAGATAAACGAGGCTCTCGATAATTAGATTAAATAAGTCTTCTGCTCTAAGATTGATGTTTGAGGTAACAAAGGCCCCATAAAGTCTCACTAATTAGGAGCTTGAACTTAAATATATGGCCGTAATTTGAGAAAGTCTCCCATTATAAGTAAACGAGATAGAAGACAACAATTTTAGATGGTCTGGAAGAATTAGGCTCTCGATGTCGCAATCAGACATGGTGCTTTTGTGCTGTAGTTGGTGTTTTTGTGGTGTAAAGTTGGTCTTTACCTGATCTAAACATTAGGAAGAAAAACAAATTAGACGGGAACACGTGTTCATATTGGGCAGTCGTTATGTTTAAATGACAACGGTTCGTTCTTCAGTGACCGTGAAGCACGAGTGTGATGCGTGAGCGGTGAGCGTGAAGCTTGAACACAGTGTGTTCATGCTGAGTTAGTGCACGTTAATTGTGAAAATGAGATTAATATTTGGTTAATGAAATGGAATGACTCGTGGCAAAATAACTACAATAAATAGAACGTATGTTGTATACATAACCAGTACAATAGATATACATGTAGGCGCAAAACCAGCCGCCTGAGATTAATCATTCTATCTTCGACGCACGCAAAATACGAAAGGCAATGCTTTCGGTGGTGCACATTTTGATTACAATGTTGTAATGTTTAACCTTTTGACCTGCCTTTTGAACCCTTTTACCTCAGGTTGTATTTAAAGGTCGTGGGTCAATATGCTGACACAATCCAAGACCTGAATTTCCTAACTTCTAGCTATTGTATATACCTTCGGGGAGTAGGGGAACATAATTAGAATCAATATACATGTAACAGTATTCATTACAACGGCCATGAATTGTATTCTTTCACACATTCAACACGCCTTCTTGGGAAGGGGGCATACCTTCCGTGTCATTTAATTGCGAAGACGTCGAGTCGTTTCCGGGATCAGGGAGGAGGCGAGTCTCGGTTGAATACCCGTCGTCATCGCCCCCGTAAACGCCGCAAAAACCGCACGATAGCGGGCAGTTGATCCTCATCCACCCGTTCTCGTCATCACGACATGCCTGCACGTCGCCCTCAACCATTCTCTTACAACGCCGGTACACGTCGTTGCACCCTGGTTGCACCAAAGATTATTTGCTAATAGAGAAACGGGCTTTGTACATTGACAATGTGCTTGTTGGCTCTGGCATGCAAACGTTTATCTATACGGTTCAGATACCGGCGAGCAATCTCAAGCTATGCCTAGTTTGTGCATTATGGTATACAGATATCGCACTACGTAAAATTCACACCATGCATGTTCTACTTCACAAGGCTTCGACGAATTTGAAGCATCAATCTATCTATACTACTAATAAAATGCGCTGCTCCTCTGCGTCGCCATCAAATACGTCGCCATCAGCGCGCGGAGCGCAGTACACGCACACACGCACACGGGCGAACGACCATAACAATGTGCGAAACAATCCGATCAACAAATCATCAACCCAACATCAACAGGTATTTAGCCCGCCAGCGCGGGCGACGGGTATAGTAGTAACAATAGTAATATGGATAGCAGCAGCAGTAGCAGCAAGCAAGCAAGCATTAGCAGCGACTGTAGCAGCCAACAGCAGCAGCGACAGTAACAATGGCAGCGGCGGCAGCACTACTATTTATGGCAGGAACAACAAAACAACAGTAATATTTATTTTAAGCCATTGTTTTCAAGCCATTACAATTTACTGCGAACACAGAACCCTAATATCAGTAACTCAGTTTTTTGGGGGGTTTAAAAAAAAAATCGTATACATCCATGCAACGTTGGAGAAGACTACAGCAAGGAAAACACGACGGTCACGACAGGCTTGAGATAAGCATGCGGCTGTATGCGCATTATATTATTTAGATTAATAAGATAAAATCCCCAGTTCAAGCAATACCCAGCCACATGTAGTCTACTGCACACGCGGTGGTTCAAATAGCATTTTACCTGAAGAGGGTTCCCTGGGTTGATCGCACTGCCGGCAGCTTTTACGACAGTAGACGTTCAACCACTCTGGGTTGGTGAGGCACTCGCCGTTGGCGGCCCAGGATGGACATCGCTGGTACGTATCCAGGCAACCTGGAACATAACATCGAGTCCGTCTTACATCGGTCTCCTCACTTTATAGACGATACACTTTAAGATCCACTGATGTCCGATTTCAGACCGATTTCACATTGAAAAAATAATTTGTAATTAATAATTTTCGAATTAATCTGTTGGTATATTTCCCCTTGCTACTGGCTTGAACGTATTCCTGGCACGCCAAATCCATCCACGCTCAGTCACACAGTAATTTCCTACTGGAGATAATTTTTGCTGGCACCCAGTTAATTAAAATTAACAAGACGTAACCGACTCCTGATTTTAGAAAAGGACTAAACAAAACACGTTCCGTTTTGCGAGTTGGATTGTTGTCGCTATCTGACCTCGTGCATGACCTCGTGCATGACCCCGTGTATGACCTCACGATGCAACCTCCTTGTGAAAGATACGGGTAACACATTAATACATCGATATCCGAGTCCGTGAATACAAATTGTATACCTGGTTGGTTATCGCCATCTTTTTCACCCCCTTCGCAAATTTGACAGCTTTTTGGACAGTTCTTACTCATCCACTCCACCGCAATATCGCACTCGCCGTTCCCAGCCCAGAGGGTGCACGTGGTGAATCTGTCCTTACAGGGTGGTTCTTTAGTGGCTTGTATTGCTGCAGAATGGGACCACCGCAAGATGTTTCAGTCGGAGAAAAATAAAACAAAACATTAGTACCCGTACACTGAACGCATCCGTTACAATGACTCCTATTAAACATTACAAACATTACATTTTTATTCTCAAAGTATTCTCGCTTTGAGATTACAACTGCGCATGTGCAAATGAACTTCCAGCATTCAAGCTGGAGATAAACATCCTTATATGTCTGTTCAAAGCACATCGTAGATTTTGAAGGTTTGTATTCACATTTCCGTTATACCTTCCGTTTCAACTTATCTGATCTGTTTCATTTTCTTGCAAATTCTGTGAAATACTGGATATTTGGTCACCGGTTTAGCCACAGACCCGTGTGTATTTTGTTCTAGCCGTGTTTATATCCGATTGTTGATTTCTCGGCAGCCTTTAGTGCATGCACAGTTGTAGTTCCAAAGCGACCTAGTTGCGTCGGTTACATATTATTTAATCTTAGTTTCGTATCTGATGCCAAACATTATGGTGCCCTAGAAAATAGTTAAAACTATTTTGTCAGAAAGACAAAAATGCTGTCCAATAATACTAACATCATCTCACACTCGCAAACGGTAAAAAATATTCTCCCTCTTCCAATATAACTACAGAAAAATTGCTCCTATGCACACATTTGCCCAATTACCTCTCGTTTCTACGGTGGCCATGTGGCAATACTCGCAGCTGATTGGACATTTAGCCCGCATCCACTCCAAGTCGTGTAAACAGTCGCCCTCTTGCGACCAGATGTTGCACATACTGTATTGATCTTCACATATCGATGCCCCTGTGTGCGGTTGCATTTTGTTTGTACATTGTGCTGGTATTTGTGTGTATGTGTGTTTATGTGTATGTGTACATACCGAGGACGCAACGAAATGAACATGAACAAATGAACATATATATAATGTGCCGGAATATTCATTATCAACCACAGGTCCTCGAAATATACCATAAACACGAATGTTTTTTCTAGTGTACGTATATAGCTTGAAAATTATATTTTTGTGTTGGACAATGTGACTGTAAAATGTACAATATTAGCAAAATTGTATCAACTTGTAATGTGTTACATACAGAAAAATATTTTTAAAAATATACTGTTGTTATCTTAATTAATATGTATGATTATTATTTTTGTTTGGGGGGGGGGGTCAAGATGTAAGTTGCGCATTCACCTGTTCTTTTATTTTAGCGTCACACCATTGCGCTTCTATACTACAGTGAGGGCCTAGTATTAACCCTTTCGCTACCAAATTATTTTCAGAATAAGGGCTAGGGAGAACCGGCTAAAATTACACATTGTATTCTATTCATAATAGAATTATTGACTGGTATACATGGTGTACATTCCTGTCGACTATAGTCGCCAATGGTAGTGAGAGGGTTAATTGTTAAGGGGGAAATACAATACAGCCGTTTAGCAAACAAACGAAGGATCTTGGCCAGACTATATTAAGATATTCTGTTGTAAAATGACTAGGCGAACCCTATAGCTGTTACCATATCCTCGATACTATCGCCTATACGGTACGGCTACGATCTGCATAAACGCACCATCTCGTATCAATCCTCGTATGCGCGTACGGCATGGATCATTACATCATGTTACATCGGTATAAATGTACCCGTATTGTCGTACCAGTCACATCATGAATAATTGGGTTGGTTCATGAATAGTTCGTAGGCGGTGGAAGAGGTGATATACATAATATTGGACCCACTTTACGTGAGGTATAGTAGAACATTATTTCTCTGTTTGAGAAAGGTGGTACGGTATTGTGCGATTGTAAAAAGAACACTGTTTCAACAGTGTGAAGGAATTGTGTGAGGGAATTGTGTGAACCGAATACCAGTATAAATCGTGTATCGTCCCTAAATATTCTCTACAAACCAGGAGCCACGTGCCATGAACCTGGGCAGTGTGAGAGAAATGTCTGCACCAACAAATGTATTGGAATATATTGGTTTGCGATCATCTCACATCAAACAATGTCTAAATGCCACATCGCTATTAGCTTCGCTCGCACCCCAACAAAATCACGACATGAGTCTAGACTACCATGCGACTACAACCACACGAGCACGCCAAACCACACATAGTACATGTTACAGATTTGCTACAGATTATGGCAATTATTTCAACCAATCAGAATGGAGGAGCACGCGCTATGCATATTGTGTTCTGTCGAGACCACTACTTTTACCCTAACTCACTAATGTGTAGATATTGAAATCGAGGAAACACGTTGGACCCGACGCAAAAGCGGTCATCTTGTCGAGTGATCTCTGTTTTCCTGGGTAGGTCTGGGTACCCTCACGTCACTACACCGGGTTTACATTAATTTAACTTTAACGTAATTTTTTTTAAATGGTATTAAATATATCATAACCGTCACATTTTAGCAAACCGCGAATGAGGGATTTTCAATTCCATTTTGCATGCAAAATATTTAGCGCCTGGATAATTAGGTTTGGAGCGTATTCTTTAATTAGTTGACAAATAACTAATTGTTTAATTAGTTGGGAGAATTATGACACGTAGACTAAGCTTTAGTCGTTCAATCTCTCTACAAGGCCACACTGACACACACACACACAGACCGAAACACACACTCACACTGATAATGCTACACATACGGCTGACAATATTACGCATTTAGGCTGACAAGACTACACATTCGGCTGACAAGACAGGACCCACCTATTCAGTTGACAACTTGACCAGACTACATATTCAGCCATTTCACATCCGGTCGACATACCTTTAACACCCGTAACGCGTTCATCAATGCACATACCGCAGCTCTTCAAGCAGTGCACGTACATATAGTCGGGTTCCTTTGTACAGCGCCCAGACTCTGCCCACCTGGTGCACTGTTTCTTAACATTCTGGCACACAACATGTCGTCTGGGCTGCTGTACGTCTGTTTTCAAGGATATATAGGTATGATTACATATGACATTGTGAAATCGGCGAGCTCTCCTTGAGTTTCAACGATCATTTAAATGAACTCATTATGAATTAAAAAAATAATAATTTAAAATGCGGTTTATGAAAAACTTGTTTTCATACCTGCTACTGGTTCCTCTTCTTCAATCGTGACGTTGACTCCCGTCTTATTGGCACATCTCCAACAACTGAGGGCGCAATTGTCAAGCATCCACACTGCGTAGGTCTGACAGACGCCGTGTCGTGCCCAAATATGACACAGAGGATGAAGATCCCGACAGTCTGCGAAATGCTATTTGTTTTATGAAATTATCTTGGAAGGCATGCTCTATACGACGTTATGCGATTTCGGCCATCTATAGAAACATAGGTCTTGCTTGACGAAAGTCTGTGAGGTCAGCAGTTCACATAATCGTAAGTGTACCACAGACCCCGATAAGAACCCAGCAAGTCTATTTAGGTAGTATATTTTAAGCACTGACCGATATGACAAATCGCATGTTGGTGGTCCGTGGATAGCATTTACAATCCCAATGCAATCACAGCAAATTGGAGTCGTAAAAGGTTCAGTTGGTTAAGCCGTGTTATGTTTTGGCTAAGCACAAAACATAATGCAGTATCTATACCAACTTGTCTACGAATCAGTAACGTTATATTATAGATGAAATATCTGTGGATCAAAGTTTCCAAAATGAGGCTGATATTAACAATTTTGTAAATACAAGCAATGTATATTATGACAGGAGAAATGATTGACGTATTATTCATGAATAAGTGAATTAAATGAATGGAGCGGATGAAATGACTTCTAACCGTTGTCAAATAAACTAAAACCCTGCTTTGGAGAAATATATTTCAGAGTGGTATATCGACTTGGGAAGAATTTGAGAGGAGACTAGTTGTACGGCTTGAAACTACACCACGCATGTAACAGTAAAACACAAGTTGTGCAAAACGTATACGATTGTATCTGAACAGGGCAGGTACCGTAGTCTCGGTCCAAGCAGTTACAATATTTGTTGCCGTATTGGCGTCCTACCTCCGTCGCCAACTGTGATATCCCGTTCGGTCTCCTGGCAAATGCCGCAACTTTTTCGGCAGGTCTTTTTCATGTACTTGGGGTTGTTGTAACACTCGTTCAGCTGGGCCCAGTCGCTGCACAGGGTGCTGTCGTCGTAACATTCTGCACACGGACATAACAAAGTGACGTGTGAGCACTCTCTGCCTCGTTTATTGCGTAAAGAAGACATCACGCCGGGATATCACGCACCATGATCACAACATGATTACAAAAGATTATATTTCGATTTTTTGTGAATACAAAAATAAGCAGCGTGACCAATATATAGGAGAAAACCAAATTGAAAAACACTTTCCCCTGTGGTTTCAGTAAGTGTGTATACGTTATAATGCCTAGTATGAGCTCCTGTAGTGTTCAAAACACTGTGTACAGTGTTGTTTATTCTATTACGGTGTCAGGGGTCACGCCTATACGGATTAGCAGCGTGGGTCTGGGTTTATATTCACTGTAGTGGTAGCCAGTGGGTAACGTCACGTTATGTACTACCTCTCCTGGAGTGAATGTCGTGCGGTGCCTTGCAGTAACCGCAGCTCATCTTACAGTTGTATCCCATGAAGTCCGGGTTCCGATCACACTCGCCGATTTCCGCCCATCGTTCGCAGTTGTTGGAGTAGTCCCTGCAATCTGTGATTGGTTTCACATCAAATTAGATTGTTATTCGAATCGTATATGAAGCCAGACTATTTAGTGATGTCTGTCTGTTTACGTGTTCGTTTGCTCGTCCGTCCGTCTATTTGTTATGGTAGGGGTTATTGCATATTGCGCCCTCTGTTGGGTACTGGATAGTTGGGTTATACATGTCTCAGCTTATCACAAGGGTCTGTAACGTGAGCTGATGCAGTTGTGTAATTATCTAACCACAAGGGTTAGCTGTGTAACAGAACTCCAAGAAAACCCCCCAAGTTACCTCCCAGAAACCATTGGGTCGAGTAGCGGCACTGAACCATCCCAATGGTGGCACCGGTATTTCAAATCCGGGTCCTTCAGCGGGGAACGAGGAAAGTATGCGCGGCCCATCCGGGTACCAAATCACGCGGTGGACAAAACATAACGAGCATCTCTGCTGGAAGATTGTTTAGAACCAGTTGTCAAGTTAGCTCAGAACGTCACACGTGTGTACAGCTAAGCAGTGCGGCACGATCAATTTGTGTACTACTTCGATTTGCAAATTGGCACAGTACGGTACGGTCTTGGTGGGGGGAGGTATAGTAATAACAACAGTGATGCATATTTTCTGCAGCGAATGTCCGTGAAGCATCGTGGCATATATATAATGATACAACTTCGTAACCACGGGATATGTCACACGTCCCTTCACAGGTTATTTCACGGGAATTCGCTGCAGAACATTACATTATATTAGGCCTATTATTATTACAATACCCTTCCCCCACTTCTACACCGTATTGTGGCAGTTTTGACATATCGAATTGGCGTGTGAGGATCCAACCAACCTCCTCCCCCGTAGTCGGCCTTATTGCACGACTCGCAGCTATAGGGACAATACTTCTGCATCCAGACGCTGCTTCGCCGACATTCCCCCATGATGGCCCACGTCGGGCAGTTATCCTTGTCGCTGTCGTAGCAAGCTGGGTGGGAGACGAGGAAGACAAAAAAAAAACAAGTTAACAATGTTTCCACATTTGGCGAAAAGAACCGTCTGCCTTCAGATAAAGTGCGTCCAGATGAAGTAATCTGCGAGGTCTTGTCTGCGTTAACGTTTCTGTTTCTCACGAAGATACAGCAACGAGGAATTACACGCATAAGGAATGCTTCGATCGAGTAAAAAGTGAGAACCGTGAAATGATTTTGCCTAAACTGTTATGTCTCGCCTTTTTTATGATATAACATTATTATTTTAGACCGGGACTGGTCGCGACCTCCTGAGAAATCCCGTGGGCAAATTACTTACTAAAGTGCAGATATGCAGGTTCGGCCTAATAATAATAATATAGTCGTATAGCTCTTACATCCACATCTGTACAAGGCGGTGATTCTGTACACGTCCACGTAGCTGAAGTCATTTCGAGTCCCTGGATCGTCGTAGGTCGGAAACTTCGGACCTATGGTCTGCCCGCCGTTCTTGCTGAACGCGTGAATGGGGTAGTGCATGATGGACAGGTAGTCATAGCCGGTGTCTAGAAGGGTCACCTCGCTGTGAGCGTACTTGGCGAAGTTATCCCACATTTCTGGTGTGACAAATAATACGGAGAAAATACATAGAAAATTGCCGGAACATTGGGAGAAGTTTCCAAAATCAATGTTTATTCACTTACAAACTATAAAACCATGTTAAACATTATGCGATATTTGTGAGGTAAAGAGAGATACTCTGATGTCCAATTTGGCAGAAATAATTCCGATGATGTTTTTTGTAATTTAATATCCAAACGTCTGATGACAAAGCTGCCACGATTGATAGTGGTCATGTCTGCCCAGACCGCTTTTCATATAAATGGTGTTCATTTATCGCCCTGGCCTTCTTCAAATCTAGGAAATACCGCCTATACAACTTCGATGAGATTATAGAGGTGGCTACCTTGTGAAACTTTT
>JAVCKS010025214.1:0-11107 GCA_032273685.1 Pteraster tesselatus | reverse complement strand
GAAACATTGGTGCTGATGTTGATGTACCGAAGCCTGACGTGGGTGGTGGAATGAGCATTGGTGGTTTTGGACGTGGAGACATTGGTGCTGATGTTGATGTACAGAAGCCTGACGTGGGTGGTGGATTGAGCGTTGGTGGTTTTGGGCGTGGGGACGTTGGTGCCGATGTTGATGTACCGAAGCCTGACGTCGGTGGTGGATTGAGTATTGGTGGTTTTGGACGTGGAGACGTTGGTGCCGATGTAGATGTACCCAAGCCTGCTGTGCTTGGTGGTTTTGGACATGGAGACATTGGTACCGATGTTGATGTATTGAAGCCCGATGTGGGAGGTGGATTGAGCATTGGTGGTTTGGGACGTGGAGACATTGATTATGATGTGACTGGTGATATTGTATCCAAAAATATTGATTTAAATGTAAAATCGCAAATTGGATTTGATAGCAATATTGGTGGTGATGCACCAGACTTCGATAGTACAGGAGGTTTGAAAATTGGTGCACCAAAAGTTAGTGGAGGCATAGGTTTCGGTGGTAGAAATGACAGTGCTGATCAATGTAAAAGTGTCGGTGAAGAACATGGACCAGAAACCGGAAGTGCTGGATTATTGGGACTATCTGGCAAACTGGATTCTCAAATTCCATCAAAGTCAGAGGGAAAAGCTAAACGAAAGAAGCGAAGTAAAAAGAAACCTAAAGCTAAAGATGGATCATCAGTTGATGCAGCACTTTCTGTGGATGCTCCAACTGCGAAGATTGGCGTCAGTAGTGAAGTTGATGTTGACAAATCTGCTTCTGGAGGACTTTCTGTACAACTGCCAAGCATTGGTGGAGAAATGTCGGGATCAGTAGCAAGTAGTGTTGATGTTGATGTTGATGTCGATGTCGATGCCGATGCTAAAACGAAAGCTAAACCAAAGAAGCACAAGAAAAAGGAAAAAAAAGGAGGATTCTTGGGTTCAATTGGTTTCTCAAAAGATTCAAGCTCAAGTTCTAGTTCTAGCTCTTCAGATTCTGACGAGGGTGTTGCCTCTAAAATATTATCAACATTTGGTTTTGGCAAAAAGGACTCGAGTGACTCTGACAACCCCAATTCAAACAATAATAACAATCAGCATGAGAATACATTAGATATTGATCCCAATTCAAGATATCTTGGTGTGGAACTCAATGCCAACAACAATGCAAATGGAGATGATGAAAAGGATGAAACTGAATCTGCAAAAGGACATTCCCAGCCTAAAGAAAGGAAAACTCTTGGCAAACTCTTCGCCCGTAAACCCCGCCACAACATTGTACAGATCCCAGATGACCCAGAAGAATATACCGAAGCACACAGTAGATTAGAAGGTAAGTGAAGATAACTGACATTTAAAGCTTGTATTTGGCATCCCAAGATGAGGGTGTCAATGATACTGCGTTGTAATGTTGTAATTAGCCCTGTGCATGTACTGCACTAAAAATTAGGTACACCAATTGACTAGTTTACCTAATTGTTGCTGTAAAAGTTAGTAAGAACGAGCTTATACAAATGTGTGCACGTACTGTATCGGACAATTACTAGTATTTATACTGTACATACAGAGAGACTAATTACAACACCCCGCAGTAATTTAAGTGCCTTTATCGAACCAAATATCGAATTTCACAGAGATGCCACAAAATGTACCCTGAGTATTTTGTATACTGTTTGGTAACTAAATGTTGTGTCTGTAAAGTTATTTAGACTGTTCAGTTTTAGTTACCTAACATGAACATGATTTTGTTCATTTCATGTTTCCAGGAACACAAATAGTGTGATTTGCACTGTTTAAAAAAGCCCAGCTTATATAAAGATCGAGAGGTACGATAAAACAATTTTCTTCAACATTTGTGTGGTATCTGCAAGCATAAATACTGACAACAATGTAAACATATTTTGTGCTTTTTCTTCAAATTGAAAAATTACTGTTGAATTGACTAATGACCAATATGAAAGTACGTGTACATGCATTGTCATCAAATTTAACTTTGGTAGTACTGGTGTTTATTTTAACAAATTACAAAGTTTGGTTGGGTCAAAATTTTCACTTTACAATTCCTGAGAAATGGTTTTTGGTGCACTCCGCGCAGCTGGGTCATATTATATTATCGTGATCAACTGTCTCTAGCTGGAATTCTAGCTGACGTTTTTCGATGAGGGAGAACTTGTACAGTAAACTGTGGCTCCTTAACTGTGCATCAACTAAAATCAAAACCAGTGCTTTCAAGTTGGTCGAGAGGTTTAATCTTTAAAAAACTTGATTGCAAAGAGCATTTTGAGTGTTGACATTCTTTTAAAGAAAAGGTACAATGTAGCTTACAGGTGTGTTTATTATCTTGCTGTGGTTGCACACAAATTAGTTTCGCTGCAATTAACAATTTTCATTTGCACGCACTTAATGAAAAATTGCATGGTATACTGCATGTTTGCATGAGCTTTTGTGAGGGGATTAAAAGTTGGCTGGCTTATATTTATGTTTTTGCTTCTTACTACATTGTATAACAGTTGAAGGTGGTGGCATTTCTTTCACGAAGGATGACTGTCACCATGCACCACTGAATACAGTGAATACAGTACCTAAACCCGAGAGCTACAGGGAGGGAAAGGTGGGAACATTGGGCAAGCTGTTTGGAAAGAAAAACAAGAAAAGTTCTAGTTCGAAAAAGGAGTTCTCTTCATCTGCTCAGCAAAGCATTAGAGACACAAGTTTAGCCACTGGTGTTAATGAGAATGTAGATACATCTATTAGCATTCCTGTAGCTTATTCTCCTGCTGAGTTTCTGTCAGGCTGTAGCACTTTAGATTGTAATCTCTCCAGTGTTAAATCTAATTCCAAAAAGCGGCAGGCCCCACTCCCACCTAAATCACAAGATTTCTTTGATCTGTCCGAATCTCCAATATCACTGGCCCATTTGTCCTCCGCATCTTCTTCGGGAACTCTTTTTCAGAATGGAAGTAAAAAATATCTACCTCCTGTACCATTACTCGATAAACGTGCAAGCACTATTTCCCTTCCTGATGTCCACTTAACATCAAAATACACCATCGATAGATCGTATTCATTGATTGATAGTCAGCAGCAATTTCCCACAGATTTGTCCCCTTCCACCTCTAGCTTACTTGCTCAACAGGGAATATTGTACGCTAGTGTTGAGAACTTGACCACTGTGGCAGAAGCTGTAAAAGACTTGCCTCTGCCCACAGGGGCACCACCACCTAAACCAAAGAGGCTATCTATTTCGCCAGATGTTCATGAACTTACTGATCAGCTTGAGACTCAATTCGAAACATTACTTAGCGCAATAAATGAAAGACCTGCTTCTAAAGAATGGTCATTAATTGAGACTGGCCAACATGATATAAAACCGACAAGTGAAGTACAGACGGTGGATATACCAATATCTTTCCCCGCTGATACAGAGCATGATAAATCTGAAAGGCTCAAGCAACTTTATCTATTTGGGAGTGATTTTGCAGTGGCACCACACATGCAAAACATTGACACTGTAAGTGTAGCAAAGGAAAGTGACCAGTTTCTCTCTGTCAATCTTATAGACAAGCTTGAATTGCAGTCCGCTGAAACTCGGCATAAAACTGTATCTGAGCAGGATGAGGTTATACCAAATGCAGAAAAAAATACAGACAATATTCTGCTTGAAAGCATATCTGGCATCGCACCTCAGCTAGAAAAGGAAAGGGAACCCAGTGAAACTTCTAGCAAAAATAACCAAGAAAATATTGGCTGCAAGTCTCACAGTTTAAAGGTTAGCACTGGTCCAATTATAGAGAATCGAGTGATATCCTCTGCCTCAGCAATTCCAGATTATTCGGCCGTTAGGCAAATGGCAAATAAAGCTATCATGTCAAAGCATGTACGATCTGCAGAAATGAAGGCGGCTCTTAAACATTCCATGGCGAGAATGATGGGAGTAGATCTTATGTTGGAGTCATCGACAAAACAAGATGAAGAGAACACTCAAACCTTTGATGATTGCAGTTCGTCTGAGGGTCAGGATGAACAGGATACATATTCGTCTCAAACTATTGATAGGTTGGCAGCTGCAGTAAATACGAATCAGTCAATGCTTACAAGTAAAGAAACCCTCCCTGAATCAGTATCTGAACTACATGTAGTTCCAAGCAATGAATGTATACAAGATTCTGTCACTAAATCACAATTACCTTCAGATGTTTGTATCGAATCTCCCTCATCAGCTGAAAGCATCAAACCTCATGAGAAACGAGTATTGAATTCTAACTCATTTGGAATCACGGAAAGTGTAAATGAAAGTTTGCCAAGTGATGAAACTGATACGAGAAGTGTGAACAGATCCTTTGATTTTCCGCTTGTAGATTCTAGAGATGAACTTCAGAAATTGGATTCTATGCGTCACGAAGAAACTCTCACTGAATCTGTATCTGATATTGTTGTACCAAGCAATGAAACAAAAAATGGTTCTGTCACCGAATTACCATCACCTTCACATGTGCTTACCAGATCTCATTCATTCACTAGTATGAAACCTGACGTGAAGCTAGTATCAAGATCAAAATCGTTTAATATGCGAAAAATGGAAAATAACGAATGTTTGCCGAAAGATGAAACTGATAGAGGCAGTGTGAACAGATTCTTTGATTTTCCAAGAGTACATGCTAAAGATGAACTTAAGAAGTTGGCTTCAATGAGTGTAGTGAAAGCCACACGGGATATGTTTGGTGGTGCATCATCTTGGAAACGCACTGACAAAGTATCGAGCCAGGGGAAGGTTTCTTCTGCCAAGGCAATGCCAATTTCAAGAAGTGATTTGTCCAAAGACAAAGATCCGGAATTTCTTCATGCACATAAGAATTTGAAAAAGGTCAAGTCTGTTCCCCGGGAGAAAAGTAAACCACATCAAGATTCATCACCGTCGCCGTCACACCATATTCCAGAACTTTCATCTCCGAAGGCCTTGCCTAAAATATCGAGCGAAGTGCACACTAGTTTTCCAGGTGTCGGTAAGGTTATGTATCAAAGCAAAACCCTAGCATGGAAGAAATCTTCTGACAGAATGGACAAGAAAGAAGATAAACCCATTAGACGGAATGTAGTGGATGAAAGTGCCGACATAGTTTTGACAGTGAGTTCTTGGAAGGAAAAAAGACAGCACAGAGGTGCTGTACAAAAAGAGCCTGATGTAAGCAAAGCCATGGACCAACAACCACAACCTGTGCCTCCTGCGTCTGTACCAGATGCAGTAGCTAAACATGAATATTCTCCTGTTGTAGTTAGTCCTGCTGATGTTCCACAAACTGATAGTGAACCAATTCAAGAGGATTGGAATTTCAAAAGTTCAATGGGCAACTCTATTCTAGAAGCCCAACCTTGCGGAAGAGAAAATACTTCAGCAGAGTTAATTGAGGACAGTATTAGTGGGGTTGATAATGTTCAAACTGTACATTCGGAGGTTGAATCTGCAGTTCCTACTTCAACATATACAACACCACTTATAAAACCTAGTGAAAAGCCAATAGAAATTGACTGCCAAGATGAGGAAATTCACATGAGAAGACATAAAATAATTCGAGAGCGGACCATTGCCATTCTTGCTAAAATAAAGGCTGCTAGAGCCATCGAGTCTCAAGTTAGTGATGATACAGTTGTTCAGCTACGAGATAGTGAACTGGCTAGTAAAATCAGAGGTCAGAGACGTCATACTAAATCTACACCAAACATCGATCAAATGTTATCACATGAAGTTATTAATCCAACTGTTTCACTGCCAGAATCTAGTGGCGTTGTAAATCCTAATTACAGCAGAGGGGAGGTAACAAAGTGTATCGTTGATAAGCAAACTAGGCAATCTCCTCCATCTCAGCAGAGAAATATCAGGAAGGTGAAAAGAAAAACGTATATACGTCGGGCCGTTTCTGGTGATATTGATCGACCCTCTGATAGTTCTACGGAAGCACCTTCTGAAGATGAAATTTCTGGTAGAAAGCCGCATTTTAGTGGTCGATTGGATTCTGGTTTTTCAGATGTTGCTTCCCACTCCGAGATGGATTGGCGAATCCTCCCTTACAAAAGTCATCCCAAGAAGACTGCAGGAAAGTCAAAGCAGTCTAGTCCACATTCAAGCCCAACAATGACTATGAAGCAAGGGCCACACAGTGAATCTTTACTTGGCAATAATGAGACTGATGCACATGTACAGAGTGAAAAAGGGGCGTTAGATCCGGTAGAACTTCACAAGATCATTCTCCAGCAACAGGAAGAGATGCGTCTGTTGCGCCAACAAATGCAAGCTTCCCAAATGCACACCTCTCAAATACAAACTTCACAAATCCAAACCTCTGCACTTGCTCAAGATGGCAACCCATCACGTACTGCAAGTTTGGGGCCAATAACTGTAGCAGCTGGCCCGCATGTTCCCAATATGCCTTTCGTGTACTCTCACCCAAACATGATGGTACCTCCACGGGGTATGATGCCAGCTGTTCATCAACAGCCAATGTACTACGTTCCCCAGGGGATGCAACCCCCTGGGGTGACAATGACCGGCATTCTCCCAATGGGCAACTACTCACCATTTGCCCATTTTCCTGTACAGGGGATGTTACCGATGCAGCCTCCGCCACCACAGATGCAGCCTATTCCATCGATGGGGATGCCAGTTCAAGATAGTGTGACACAATATTCCAACGTGAGCCACTTGCCAACAATGACAACTTCTGGGGGGACCTTTCTCAATGTAATTGGTACTAATGAACAGAAACATAGTGAGTAGTTACGAGTCTCCACTTCCAACTTCCATCCTCCCGGTTTGTTTACTCGGACTAATATCCCACTAAACTCTGCACGTTTTCGATCCCAAAACCTTTCCCCTAAAACTGCACCTAATCTTACATAGACAAGTTTTATTTTGCATTGGGAACTCCCCCGTTGTAAGTTTCTTTGAATGTGTAGTATTTAAGCTGGGTAGTTTTGGGTATTTATCTAAATCGTGTAAAAAGACTAGATTTTGTAGTTCAAGCAAGGTGGTATAATATAGCATTACTTCCAAGCTAAAAATGACACACCGAATGCCTTTATTGGGCAAATTGTACCAGAGAATAACCTTAGTCCTGTTTTTATAATCAAAACATGATTGATATAGATTGTTTAATTCAACCTATTTAATAATTGAGTTAAGAATTGTTCGGTTTAATATTTGTGAAATGAAATTGGGTTTGTTTTTGTATTTACGGTATTTAGCCAATAACCACCCCATCGTAACCCCTTTATTCTTGTATTCACATTTACTGTTTTTCTGTTTTGTTTACACATTTTCTCCTGTGCACTAATCTAATTTGTTTGTTAAAATTCGTTTGTATTTTGATTTAGCCAACAATTTATACGAACGAAATGGCCCTTGGCAAATTTAAACATGTAGTTGAATAGAGATATTAATCAAATGTTGTGAAATCATGCAAATTTAATTTAAACGTGGCAATTCCAAAAGAACCTAACCATGTTAAAAATGGAGAATTCAGGTTAGTACACAGGTTACACTTTGTAAATATAGTTTATTTTTAGATATTGGATTAACACTAGTAGAGCAGGGTTGGAAAGTCTTGCCGAATTTTGTTGTAGCGCTCAAACAATTCACAATTCAACTGGATTAGATTTTTTGCATGAATTTAATTTGTGCGCACACAGTACCCCTTTCCTTAATTTTGTTTTAAGTGGTCTAAATAAATTGTGGGTTTTAACGCTTGTTGCTAAACCCGTAGGCGATTCTTTAAGCCAAGTTTCATATAGATGTATACTTTGTCACTTTAAAGTTATTACAGCTAATTGGTTTGCTCTGATAAGTTACTGTAAAATGCTCCATTCACTTTGCTTATTACGATACTATATTACCAGATTAGTCCATGAGTAGAAAAAATGTAAAATCCCAATCTTTTATAGCCTACCCATATTGTAAATTTGTGAATTTAAAAACCTTTTTTAATAATCAATTGCTGTCATTTATTATACATATTGCCTTTGTAAATGATTTCATTTACAATTTTAATACCGTTTCAAATACCCATTTGTGCCTCTCTAAAAATGCAATATGTTTTAATACAATCGTAGTTGCCTTATTTTTGTTTCAAGTACATTGTATTGCTGAGCAGTTTATTGTTTGTAAATGGTAATCCTGGGATTTGGTTCATAGATTCAAATGTTGTAAGATTACTAGTTTAGCTCTTAAATTTCAATTGGTAAATTGCTATGTTTAGCTATTAATGGGAGAACTTACTTTGTTTGTAATTATACTAGCTGAATTACTATTGGATGTGTGACGTTTAGAATAGTATAGGTTAAGACATGGGAGGAATTCTGTTTAAAAAGTATGTACACTTGAATGTATGTACTTGTACCTTGAATTTGTGGTAGAATTCTGTGTGGTTAAATTCTGTACATATATGTATTACATCGTCTTCCAACTGGAAATCTATTAACCAGCCTTATCTTAACAGCCTTATCTAACATTTGTCAAAAACAAAATAAAGTAGAGAAGTTAGAGTAAATGTTAGTTAAATGTTTGGATAACCCCGAACAATCCAAATTATCCAATCCAGTAATGTATACAAAACATTCTAAACCCACATGCTGGCTATATGGTACCCTTTGACTTAAGTTGCACCAGATGTATTTTAAAACAATGTAAAGCTAAATTGATGCCCTTGTATTAATGTACTAGTATCAAGCAAATTATGGTTGTGGGCTAAGTACTGCTTCTTGAACTGTGAGTAAATCTGTTTTCTTCTGTTACATACTGGGTTACTTTACTGCAGATAAAACAATAAAATACACAAACATTAAGTGAATTATAGATAGTCCTTTATGTATATATTGATTTGCTACCCAAATGTATATTGGTCAGTTACAATTCGTTTTCAAATCCCAAGGAAATGGCCATTCACATTTTGACGTCTGACCCGTTAAATACACCTAACAAACGTGTTTAAATGTTACCTATTTTTATGTGGGAAAGTATATAATATTTACAATGACCTATGACATTACCGCAGATAATGTCATACAGGAAAACCTGTGTACAGTAATTGACTGACAAACTCTTAAAGTCAAAATGTGCATTGCCATTTCCCTCAGTCTTTAGGTTAATAGTTAAAACTACTCACACTTTTGATTCAGTTTAGTATACATGTACATGTATAGGTCCTACATGTGTATAACTATAGCAGTTACAAATTGCCGTTGGCAGAGGTATGTTTATTTTCATAGTGGCTGTATACTCTATCAAACCCCACTGTTAAAAAGCTTTTGCATTTAAGATTCTTTGGTTATACGGAGTAGTTTATAGATATTATAGCGCAACATTTGGGGCAAGCCTTCTTAAAGCAATACAAGAATTTTGGTGGAGGTATGACTTTCCTGTTCTACATAGAATAGGGTGCTTATTCATGATTGTACATGTACATGGGCTGCTGGGTAATGTGTTAGACAATGCGCTTACACAATGAAAACTTAAGCAGGAAATAACATGCAAGTGTTTTGGAAATGCCATTTGTTGGGAAAAACATGGGTTGCGTAACTATTTTGCCCCACATTTTTGTTGCACATGTGTTGGTGTTTCTAGAAAGGTAGGCTGTTTGGGATGGGTATTCCCGGAGATGCTCCAATTTTCTTTGTGTCCGTTGTTGTTGATGCATCACAATTGTGTAGCTCTTGGAGTATCCATGTACATTTATTCACATTCTAATGGGATTACTGGGACAGTACCTGTCAACAGTGATAGTAAGAATATTAGGTGGCACATTTACTTGCGTAACAAGGGTCATGATCACATAGTGCCAGAACTTGGTAGAATAATCCATACTATCGCATATGTATGGATCTAGATACAGATGCTGCCTACATACACATACAGTACATGGTGCTATGGATATTACTACTGCAAAAACTTGTTCTACTGTAAATCTAAATGTATGGGACTAAACAGGGCTAGTTGCCCATAAATATAAGCATAAATCATTCAAAGAGCTTAATAGTACAGCCGAAATGCTATAGATCTGTTTTCTTGGTGCTATCACAAGTTCTTCAAGGTGTGCAGGGCCCATTTACTGTTAGAAGTGGGTATGTGGCATATTTTACAAATACAAACAAGGCCATTTTGCTAATTGACATTTTCTTAAAGTTGTGGAGGTGGTGGAAAAAAAGCAATTAATTTCTGTGAATTTAGTGAAATAAAATTCTCAAAGTAGTCTTACAGCATCACTATCACTTGGTCCCTGATACCACTGACTGGTTGACTGGTCCGAACTCGGATGGGGTGGTCATTTAGGACATAAATGGAGAATTTGAATGGTTATTATAAAGGAGATTTTGTTAATTACCTGTCTCGCAAGGTTCCATATTTTCATGGTACATGTACATCATTGTTCTTGTAGTACAGTGTAGTTTTAGCACTCGTGCTTTCCTGCTTTCTGCTATTGCTAATTAAGGCAGCGATTTGTTAAATATTCCCCTATTTCTTGTGACCAGTTTTCTTAGACAAAGGCTACTGCAATTTAATCTTTTTCTTCGGATTAGTTACTAGGCTACCAATCAACAGAAGACACCGGTACGCATCTTTCTCCCCTGTGATGGTAAATTACACAATGGCTTGTTTGTAAATTGAGACCTATTTCAGACAATTTTGTACGACAGTGCGCTGCTTTATTAATGTTAAAAATAATGCAAAAGTGGCAATTATGGATTGCCCAATCATAAATCTAACTGGGAACCCTGACATACAGTTTGTAACACTGCTGGCCTTATAGTACATAGTACTGTACACCTGTGCATGCATATTGTGCATGCAATTCCCATGCATTGCAGTATAGTAAGCGCCCTCTGTAGAATGTAGATTCACTCGCATGTGTGTATAATAACCACTGATCTCTATAGCTCGTCGTCTTAGTCCTAAGGCCCATGCAGTCAGTTGGAGCCAATAATCTGTCATCTTGCTGGTTTCATCTTAAGCGGAAAGTCATTGGTTTTGAAAAATGTTTGTTGGAAAAGTTGTGACCAGGGCGGATCGAGGTGGATACAGTATGTATGTTATGGGACTATAAGAT
>JAVCKS010025203.1:0-13198 GCA_032273685.1 Pteraster tesselatus | reverse complement strand
CTCTTGTTAGTTTCAGGAACCAGATCTATCGTGGGATTGCGGCGAACACAGTTTGATGTTTTTGGTTGGTTTGATTTTGTTTTGTTTTCTTGCAGTCTTGTATAAATTGAATTTGTTTAGTTCTTATAGTATATGTACATGTGATCTATATATATGTTATTTATATATGCCAACCTGTAATTGGCGACTTGATCGCTATTGGTTTTGGTTAATAAATAAATAAATAAATAAATAAATAAATATGCCTCTCCAGCAGTGGCGGATCCATTTTAAATAATAATATCTTTGGTCCCGATTTGGGTCACCAAAGCGGCAAACAACAGGCGAAGCAATGATGAATTGTAAGTGATTCTGACGTCAGACTAACAACCAATCAGAGCGCGAATAGCAGGTGCAAATGGATATGTCGTTTGGAGAAAAAAACCTCGCAGCCGGGCTGGTTACTCGGAGGCCTCAAATTGCCTGGGACACGGACCGACTTCACGGGGGTTATACCTGGTCTACCTCCTAGCTACTCCTTTTACCCCTTTACTTTTCTCTGGTAGTACCATGTAGGCCTATTGCTGTTGGCGCAAGGAGTACTTGTTTACTAAAGGCGCCATTAAAACCAACAATAACAATAACAACAACATAACTATAGCTAGTGTGTAAGTAGTTGGACTACGAAAAACGAGCACCAAATTGCCCGAGATATGCGTGAGATTGCCTAAGAAAGTTCAGTCCCGGCCGGTCCGTCGGTTAAATCAGAGCCACATCGATACCTTCTATTTCGGCGACAACACTGGGTCTCATTACTGATGGAATGACCGTAAGTTTTAAACATATTTTCTAAGTAAATGAAAATGATTACTCTAATTTGAAAGATGAAGGAACAGTTGTATTATGAGCAAAAATTGTAGAAATAACGATATACGGTAGTAATTACTTAAAGAAAACACAAGAGACATATTAATTAACTATAGCCAATATTGTATTAAACGTTTGTTAATTTTAGGAGGCCTAACTTTGGGGAGGTATAAACCCTTAACTTTATAGGAGTTGTGTCTGGGCTGAGCCTTGTACTGAAGAGGCTACCGAGCCGAGTCCGGGTACTGCTAAAGGGACTACCAAGCCGAGTCCGGGTACTACCAAAGAGGCCACTCTAAGCCGTATCTGGGTACTACCAAAGAGGCTACCGAGCCGTGTCCTTAAGGTCTACTATCCCGTAGGAGATTTATGTGAATACGCCTACTGTATTTTTGTATTTTGTTTCCTAATATGTGTTATTTCCAAGAAACTGTTTATTTGTAAATGTCGAATGGCATCCACAGCAAGATTGGTCTGTGCTAGACTTGATGGCAAGTCGTCAGTCAGTGTCTATTTGACGATGTATTTTTATTTGACGATGTATTTTTATTTGACGACGTATTTTTATTTGATGACGTATTTTTATTTGATGACGTATTTTTATTTGATGACGTATTGTTATTTGATTTATGTTTTTTATTTGACGATGTATTTTTATTTGACGATGTATTTTTAGTTGACGATGTTTTTTAATTTGATGATGTCAAATAAAAATACGTCATCAAATAAAAATACGTTATCAAATAAAAATACGTCATCAAATAAAAATACGTCATCAAATAAAAATACATCGTCAAATATAAATACGTTATTAAGTTATAAAGCCGTCAACTTAATTTACGTCGTCATCAACTTAATTTACGTCGTCATCAACTTGATTTAGGTCGTCACATTAAAAGTGTTTATCCCTAAACTTCGTGTGCCCTCTTGGCGAAAACCGTTGAACGCCAAAAGGGCACTCTGTTGGTGATGACCAGAAATATTTTGATGACGGCGAAAATGTTGTGCGTAATGAGTTGATGATGATGAGAATAAGTTGACGATGTTAACAAACCATGAAAGCTGTCATCAAATGAAAAGCTGTCATGAAATAAAAGGCGCCATCACTTTAAAAAACGTCATGAAATCAAATTAGGTCATCACTAACTAAATTCAGATCATCATCAAAAGGGTGCCCTTTGCCGTTCCTTACGCATCGTGCCGTTCATGCAACAGTCACAGTGCGATTATACATTTTATGCAAGAGACCACGGTGTGGGCATTTCTGCAGCTTGGAGAAAAGTCATCACAAAGCACAAGAAAAGGTGATTTCTATCACGTCTGCAATAACGCTTAACATTAATTTAGGCCGTTACTCTTGTTCCTGCCATTGCCTTGAAAACGATCCTCGTGAGAAGATCGAAACGTCGGCAAAACTCTGAATTACTTTGGTAAATTAAAAACTTCTACCAAGTTTAATACACATGCAGTTATATCCTTTTTGCTAAGGGGGAGGTTTGACCCAATGATGATGCGGATACTTTGTGGGTCTAGACACATGATGACGTTTTTCTATGCACATCACATATTTTTCACTTAGCAGCCCAAGAGGGGGTAGATCCGCCACTGTAGATAAAGTGAGATATGGGCTTAACATAACTAATTGTACTCGTCGCCGACCTGACCGTTCTCGCTCCAAACCTCAACGTTTAGTTACTTTTGCTGATTATAAAAAGAAACCAAGGAAAGCAGGTAACTTATACTTCTTAGTAACATAATTATAACGCTGCTTAACGAGACCAATATTTCAACAGCACGCGTGGTTAACTTTTTGTGCTTTGAATCTGTAGTGTATGGCTGTATCCCGGTTTGTGGAAATTATTGTAGCGACGTTGTACATGTACATGTACGGCAAACAAATTATAAGCAGTGTAATCTGTTTATCATGCAGCCGGCGTCACGCTATAGTTGACCTTGCTTTGTATGCTGTACATGTTAGATTTTCATTAATTATTTGTGACTTGCGCTCGATAACATATCTTGTGTGGTCATTGTGTCGGCCGGGTTATGTTGGTTCATGATTGTAAAGTTATCTCCCCATGTTTTTGCAGTTATACAGACAGCTGGTAGTGGTAGTACCGAGGGGACTGCCTTAGGTCAATCTTCACCGTGGGTAAGGGGTTATATTTAAACAAAATTACAAATTATAAATGTATCTGCCTGTATAACAACAACCGTACAAACGGTAATGAATATTGATACCAACAATTATACAGAATAAATCTACGAAGTCAGAACAAAATCTGAAACAGATCGAGTCCGATCGAGTACATGTAATAGTATTGCTACTTTACGTGCTGGATGCCATCGTGGATTTTGTGTGTGCACGTTCAGCGTCACGTGACAAGCCAAAAACCATAACAAAGAGTTCACACTTTGAAGCTCGCCGGGTCTCGATTCTAACCAGTCTGCTGTACCAACTATGATTACACAATTCACGATACTAGTGCTTCATTATGAAGGGGCGTATCCGTATGCTGTTAACGCGCACGGGTGCTATTACGGAATTATAGCTGGTTATAAGAAGAGTGCGATCCAATTCGTAATCAGTTCAGGCTACCACGCACTGAGTAATTGCTGAATTAGTTGGCCACACTCTTGTGGAATCCTCAAAAGCTCAATAGTTATTACTCGCAAGCTATACAAGCTATAGGTGATGTCTACAAACGAAGAAAGTGCTACTGCGCTCTGTACAGAGCAGCTGTTCGATAAGTTTTAAGATTTTTTTGACAGAAAGTTCGAAAGTCTAAACAAGGCATCGATATCGGACGAAGCGGACGCGACTCTGAATTGAGCTCAAATGCAAGCTTGAATCCAAGGATTTTTGAATAGGAAACGCAGCCCAGTATATGAATTATGTGGAAAGCTACAAATTAACCTAGACGGAATTAAAGCACTGGTTCTACAGAAGTCCGACCCGGCAACAATTATATCGAAATTGTTAAAGAAGCAGAAGATTTGTTAACCGACAGGAAACAAACGATTAGAATCGCCAATTCAGTGGGTTGGGCGACGATTCAACAATTGAAGAAGACTGACATCAAGCAATCATCTGAGGATCTGAAGCGCATTTATCTAGCTGAAGAGGCAGCTCTAAAAAAGTGGAAAGTCGTAAAAAACAGAAAAGTTTTTCGAACGAACGACAGAGACAGGACACTGTAGCCAGACCGACAGGTAGCCAGACCGACAGGTCTTTTTCGAGGAAATATTTTATGTATTTGACCGGTTAACGTTAATCAAAGCGCAAAAATAATATTAATATTATTACACAATTCACTAAAGAAATAATTATTCACAATTCGCCGAAGTCCTCCCTTTGTGGAGTTCATGGAGCGCCTACTTCCCATTCTTTTGCTACTAATCACTAATAAAGCATTATTCCAAACCATAATTCCCTAGTAATGTGTCGTAATTACTGTCGTTCAATAAAGGGAAACTGTTTTTCATGCGTATGAGCTTAGCGAAGGAGCATGAAAGATACATTATATTAGATATGTGCCGTTCACCTACGCGGAAGGTCACAAAGCAACATCGTCGACTGAGCGCCATTCACATGACGGACTTAAAAGAGCGAATAGACCACTCGCAGAAGGATATACCAGATCATGTCCCCAATGTAAACCAGCTGACAGTTTCCTATAACACAGCTCTCAGCAATGTCCTTGATCAAGTTGCCCCGATTCAGATAAGGGCATTACTAGACAAGCCGAGAGCTAATTGGTACACCAAGGAGCTGCTGGAGGGAAGGACTGCTCTTAGACGCTTGGAGAAGCGTTGGCTTTTCACCGTCTCCAGGTTGATAGGCAGACTTTTGTTTCTGCCCGTTCCATCTATAATAAACACTGTGATAAGGTCAAGGCGTTATATCATCGAAAAACAATAGAGAACATTGATCAGAAGACCCTGTTTTCTATTTTAGATGAAATTTCTGGTCATAAGATATACCTGATATTAATGCTCATTTACTACCACAACAAGTTATGAACTTTTTTAGAAAACCAGTGATATTAGAACGGCTTTAATGGATGGCCCGGAGTTTTTGGACAAATTTGTGCAAAGCAATTTAAAGTCTCTTGATTCATTTACATTGGTAACACCCAATTACATTATTGTATTTGTACGTAAGATGTCCGATAAAACATGTTCTCTTGACCCAGTTTGTAAAGGAGTTTCCTGATCAGTTGGCGCCTATTCTTTGTCGCATCGCTAACAGTTCACTAAAATCAGGTTTTTTTCCCAGCTGCGTGTAAGTCAGCTCTAGTGCGCCCTCTGATCAAGAAATCTGGGTTAGATCAATATGATTTGTGCAACTATAGACCAGTGTCTAACATTCCATTTGTATCAAAGTTGCTTGAGAAGATAGTTTTATCAGAGTTGAACGTTTACCTTAAGACAAATTCTATGTATGCAAAATGTCAATGCGCTTACCGAGAGGGACATAGCACTGAGACTGGACTTTTGAGAGTGCAGAATGATGTTGCACTTTCTCTAGATTGGCACTGTGACATCATTCTGGTTGTTGGATCTTTCTGCCACGTCTGACATCATCGAGCACGATATTCTCACTAGGCGACTCTGCTCCCGTTTTGGTTTTTGGGGAACAGTTTTAGCTGGCTAAAGTCGTACCCAGTGTGTGTGTATTGGATCGATGGTGTCGGACGAGGCCCAGTTTATATTTGGCGTTCCACAGGGTTCAGTATTGGGTCCTGTCTTTTTTTCTATTTATATCGTTCCACTTGAAGATATTATTGACCGTCATGGTCTCAGTAGTATCATGTATGCTGATGACACCCAGCTATACATGTATATCGTCTGTGACACGCCGACGGATGCATCAGTTTGTACCTCCATTGATGCATGCGTTGACAAGATTAGACGTTGGATGTGATCCAATTGGCCCGCACTCAACGACAGTAAAACGGTTCTCGTTAAAGTTTAAGACTGTGTCTGATGGTGCTGCCACGGTCGGTGTGCGGGTGGGTGATGTTCAGATCCATGCTTCGTCTAAAGTACGAGATCTGCTGCGAGCATGGAGCACCATGTAACAAGTTTGTGTAAATCGGCGTCATTTGCCTTATGGAAAATTTGGAAGGTTCGGAAAATGTTGGATAAATCTTTTAACTGAAAAACTTGTTCATGTTTTGTGACCTCCAGGTTGGACTAGTGTAATAGTCCGCTTTTTGGACAGTGAAATCAACTTAAAAAAATAATTACAACTCATTCAGAATTCCGCTTCTCGACTGATAAATGGAACCAGAGTTCGGGAGAGCCATTGCTTCTGTGCTTCGGGATCTTCATTGGTTGCCAGTTGAACAGCGGATTCGATTCAAAATCCTTAGTATTACTTATAAAATAATTTATAATGTCACTGCACTGTTCTACTTCACTGACCCAGTGGTGAGATTCGTTTGGAGCCTCAACCTGTGAATTCTATCATGACTAAGTACTATGGTAATCGTGCATTCTCTGTTGTCGCTCTCTTGTATGGAATGATCTTCCATCAAAAATTCGTGCAGCCCGTAGGTCCCCCCAAAGAACCGGGTGGTCTATTGAAACACATGTACACAAGTTATTAGGCTCTCAAGTAAATAACGCTGACAATTCCCCCCACTGAAGCCATGATAATTTTCCAACAGATGACGGCAAGCTCTTAATTCTTTAGTCTCATAGAGAATTATCATTCAACCCGCAGACACAGGTTTCGCTGTAGTCATCATGGACCGGCAACAGTACATCGGTCAGGCCATGCGCCATCTAAACCTTTAAAAAAAGTTTGGAAAGTTTTTAGAGCCACCTATTTCTTATTTATTTGAGACCTTTTTGTATCATTTCATGCATCAGTGGATTAGCTAATTTCCTCCTCTGTGAAATAACACAAATTTTGTAACAACCGATTGCATCATGACTGATTACCTCCCCTTTGTTTGCAGGTGGGTCTCAAACAGAATGTGCCAAATTGACCATTATTTGTCCCCAGTAGAACAAACAAATGCACAGTCTCTAGGAATAAGGAATGTGTATTAATTAAGAAAACAATGGTCAGGTTGGCTAAGTTGGGTCAGCCGGTTAGTTTGGCTGGTCTGGTCGAGTCATGTTGGCTTGTCGTGTTGGCCAGTCAGGTCGGGTTGGCTGGTCCGGTCAAACGAGTGGGTCAGCCATTTGGCTTGGTCGGTTGAGTCGGTCGGGGTGAATAGATAGGTCCGGTCCGCTGGGTGGTTTGGCCCGTCAGGTCAACTGAATGGGTGGGCTCAGTCAGTTAGATTGGCCAGTCCGATTGGACAGCAAGTCAGCTGGTTGTGTCAGCTGATCAAGTCAGCCAGTAAGGTCAGCTGTTCAAGTCATATTCGCTGGTTGGGTTGGCAAGTTAGGTGTGCTCGTCGATCAGGTTGGCTGGTCAGTTTGGCAAGTCAGATCAGGGTGGCTGATCGAGTTAGCCTAGCCAAGTTGTGTTGGTTGGTCAAGTGGTTGGCCAGTAGCTTGGGTCGACCGATTGAGTCACGGTGACCTGACCGACCACCCCCCTGAGTCAACAACTGATCTGCCCAATGGTTTGAATGAGCAGCAAGTTGCGCCAGCGGGTCGGGTAAGCTGACTGGGTCAGCCAACCGGATCGGCTTGTTGGGTTGGCCAGTAACCTAAGCGAGCCAGGTTGAGCCAGTCTGATTGGTCAGTTGGGTCGGATCAGCTGGATGGGTTGGCCGGTCAGTTTGGCTAGTTGGGGCTAGTCGGGTCTGCATATTGAGTCAGATTAGCCAAGTGGTCGGGTCGGCTCACCTGGTTGGGTTGCTTGGCTGATTGGGTCACATGCCAGCTGAGTTGGCCAACAGGATGCAGGCCAGCCAATCAGGTCGGCTAGTCGGGTCAGCTCGTCAGGTCGGACAGTCAGGTCAGCCGGTCAGGTCGGATGGGTCAGATCAGCTGGTCAGGTTGGCTGGTCATGTCGGCTGGTCAGGTCAGGTTGGTTGGTTTGGGTCGGGTTGGGTCGGCTGGTCAGCTTGGCTGGTTGGGTTGGTGTCTGTTTGGCTGGTTGGGTCGGTCTCTCATATTGGTTAGTTATGTTTGCCGGCCGTGTCAGCTTGGTCAGGTTGGCCGGATTTGGTCAGCCAGCAGTTTGACTGGTCAGGTCAGCCAGTTGGGTAAGGTCAGCTGGTCAGGTAAGCCAGCCGGGTCAGCTGACTGGGTCTGCGGACTCAGTCAGGCGACTCAGTCAGGGACTGACTCTGCTGGTTGGGTTGCCCAGTCATAGCCTGTCAGGTCGGCCAGTCAAGTCGGGTCGGCCAGTCAAGTCGGGTCTGCCAGTCAAGTCGGGTTCGCCAGTCGGTCAGGTTGGCTAGTCAGGTCGGCTGGTTGGGTCAGCCAGTCGGTTAATTGAGTAGGCCAGTTGAGTAGGCTGGTCGGTCCTCGCATTCATTAGGCCAATTAGCTCAATATTCAGTTTATTATTTTGCGCACGACGGTGCGCATTATTTTTGTTCGTTATTTCGGTGCGCATTATTTTTCCGGCGGTATAATACATTCTGTGATCCACTAATGAATTTACCTGCGATTCATCGTTTCGTACTCTGATTGAACATTGATTATGTAAATAGCAAATAGTTCTAATTATCAACAAGAATTTACAAATGTGGTCCAATCATTATTAAAGCAACTATTATTTTCCAGTGTAAACTTGATCCAAATCCATTTTCTTCTAAAGATCGAATGCATGCAGAGGTTAATTTCAGAGGATGATTGCCGAGTCAAGTTCGTCCCTAAGCTGTAAACCAATTATCAACAGTGATGAGGTCAAGGAACTACTGAAGCGATGCTACGGTCTTCACGCAACCTCCATTAGGAGTTTGAAAGTTTCACCGACCGTATGTTCTACAAAGAAGTTGATCCCACATATGGCCAGGAGACATCGTCGGAGGTTAGCTTGAAGGTGCTAAGTTCAACATCGACCGCCAGTGATAGTAGCTGTGTGCAAGTACAGACAGATATTCTGCAGTATATGAACAGTGAATTTCCCGACCTTGCTTGCCAGGTTCCGCTGCCTAATTTAGCTGGTGACCTTCTGTGCTATGAGATGATACCCAACGACGTGAAAGCCGGTTAGTATGAATGCAATCAACCTTAACCTCCAGCAGTAGTAAGTCTGATACTGTCTAGGTTTTGTAGGTGCATACAATATCAACTGAGAAGTGTTGAGATTCTGTCGTTTTTTTATGTAACTATGGAATAGCTTGTCCTAACTAACAATGATTTCATATTTAAGGTTATATTAGAAAGGGCGAATCCTCGTCTTTCTAAATTTTCAGCAGTTGTCTTGTTATTGCTGATTAATTTTAGATTTTTGGATATGTGATGTTCTACACACAAACAAATATATGCCTATATTTGTGAAACGGAATTGGCCAAATACCTATTTTTTGTCGTATCGTCGATCTGGAGGTGTTTGATACTTTTTTTAACCACCACTATGGTTGATGATGACGGGAATAAATTGATTATGTCATCGGACAGTGGGCATCACTTGAAAAGTGTAATGTTTTTTAAACCTAATAAAATTAAACACTAACTAAATTCATGTCATATCACCAAGTGAAATCGTGCTTCCAAAACAAGTGTGTTCTTTTTGGCGTTCCATAAATAACCAAGTTTGATAGTACATGTATGATTTTGTTCAAGGAGCGGTGTACATTGGACGAAAAGATGAATTGTGCATTGTTCGACTGTTCAAGTTTATACCTGGAAACGTTCTGGACAGTGTAATACCTTTAACACCAACGTGCCTCTATAAGTACGGGGAACACTTTGGCAAACTTCAACAGACATTGCAGGTTTGAGTTTAATATCCAATCGTCAATTGTTTCCACCGTTAATAAACACTTGCTCAGTCAGACAAACAATACGGACAGACAGACGGTAAAACTAACAGATGCTTACAGGCAGACACTGACAGACAAACAAACAAAAACAGGCGGACCGACCGACAGAAAGACAAACGGAGACGGACAAACAGACAGCAAAACCGCAAGACAGACAGACAGACTTAGACATATACAGACAGAAAACAGACAGACCAAAACAGACAGATGCGGAAAAAACAGGGGAAGATACAGACAGACAACCACTAGTTGTTAGCAACAACAGACAAGATGTGATGCTACCCGGCAACAAAATTAAAACAGGTTTAAATAAGAATTATGGCAGAAAGACCGTTTTTAACCGTTCATTGTTTACAGTGTTTAAATTTCCTGAGTCTGTCTTTGTATTGCAATTGACATTTACGTTGATTTATCCTCGAGGCTCTTTGCTGGACCTGTTCTAGCTTAGCTGAGAGAGTTGTAGTATACGGGCACCAAGCAATGTAGAGTGACATGAGGGCTTCTGGTGGTGTTTCTGGTAAGGTAGCTGGGTCGTATCACCCAGTTTCTCAACCAAGACAAGATTCAAGCGGACAGTGTAGCCATATCCATCCATGCACCGGGCAGTCTTCACATTAATTCGAAAGAAATCTTCATGCAGCTAACTTCAAAGCCTATCACAAGTCATCCAACAAACTCCACTCCAAGCTTCATACACACAAATACAAGCAAAACTCGACCAGGCAACCTAAAGTATACCGTATTCCTTGTGAATGTGGTAAAGTGTACATCGAATATTATCAAACATGTATACCAGAAGGACTTAACTTCGAAATTAACAATGCTACACTCAGTCAATAATTGGTACCACCATCGCGTCCGCGAAGCCGTCGAGCCGGCACTATAAACCCAGTGCCACAATGTCACAGCCCAGTGAACACCGCTGTTAGACAACCGACACATCTGCAGCGAGCACCAATCACAACAAACTCAAGCGAGCACCAATCACTTCACTTTACTGCCAACACCAGAATCCTCCAGCTTCACATAAAAGGCTTCACAGATCAGCACTCTCATCAATCTCCCGATGATGACTAGAGCAGACTAGTCGAAACGTCAAGTTTGATATAGCACCCGGCTCAAAGGCATACTTCTTCCAAAAAGAGGCAAGTACATGTACATGTATATCACATGTACGTTGTACCTGCATAGCAACTAATATCTATCTCTACCTCAAGTCGGCTAAAACGTTTCAAATCCCTTTGGTAACTTTGAAACTTCGGTAATGTATCAACCAACCAAAGAACCAAGAAGCCCGGTGAACTTTTCTATAGACGTTAACGTCTGGAGGTCTATATGATATATCAGCTATTTTGTATTTCTGGCAGTTACTGATAGCCAGCAGAGCTCAATGTTGGGTGGATTAATATGGTAAAGATATATTCCTTTAGGCGGGAAAAATGTAAAAACCCGCCTACGTATAAGGGCAGATCCTCCCAAACAGGTATTTTTGCTGAGTGCCCTCCCCCCCCATAAGATTCACAATAGGATACTGCAAGACAGGCAGTTACTGAGAACAAAGGCTGGCAGTTGGTTGACAATGAGATCGATCAAGTGTGAAAGGCACGGATGGTGGAGTCACCTGCTCTAAACAAATTGGTCTCGATTGTAATATTCTTAAGAATTATAGACCGGTGTCCAATCTCCATTTGATATCAACAATTCTTGAGAGGATTGTGTATTCAATTACAGAAACACCTATACGATAACGGTTTGCTGGAAGTGAATCAGTCTGCCTGCCGGAAGGGTCACAGTGTGGAGACCGCAGTCCTAGGTATCCTCGAAAAGATTGGTATCTCGATCTTGTTGCTCTTCTCGACCTTAGCGCTGCGTTCGACACGCTGGACCATTCTATCCTTCTAAAACTACTTGAGATAACGTACGTTTGGTATCCGTGGCATCGTACATGATTGGTTTTGGTCTTATGTTTCTGACCGTTTTCAATCTGTTATTACAAACGGTATTGTGTCTGATCCACGTGCCCTTTTGTTCGGAGTTTCTTAGGGTCGGTACTTGGGCGGATTCTATTCACTCTTTACTCACAGCCCCTACCTGACGTCATTTGTCGGTATCAATGCTCATTTCATAAGTATGCCGATGATACAGACACGTATCCCCACTGATTTCGGGTCAACTGAGGTGTCTATTCAGAAATGCATATCTGCTAGAGAAACAGAGGTTATGACTGTTGGTACAGCATTCCGTGTTCGCCAGGTGGAAAGTGATGCTATTCAAATTATGGAGACTGATATTCCATACAAAAGCTCTGTTAAGTATCTTGGCGTTAGACTCGACAATACAATGCGCGATCACATTGGCGATGTTTGTCGTTCCTCATTTTGGTCCCCGAGACGTGTAGCGTCCATTCGTTCATACTTATCTCAGACGTCAATTGCCTGTCTTGTTAATTCATTTATCACATCGCACCTTGATTTTTGTAATTCTGTATATATGCTAATCTCCCTGTCGACCAAATTAATCGTCTTCAAAGAATTAAACATGTGCTGATCGTCTTATTCTCAAGAAGAAAAAGTATGAGCATATTACACCTATCTTATTTGAGCTTCACTGGATGCCTATCAAGTTCCGTATTCAATTTAAACTGGCTGTTTTTGCTTATCGTCATTTTGATGGCAGTCTCTCATTTTATCTCTCATCCATTTTGACTGCATATCAATCTACTCGCTCTCTCCGCTCATCTAGTGAAAAACTGCTTACAGTACCCCGTGTTAACTTGAGGACAGTTGGCGAACGCTCATTCAGATATGTTACTCCTTCTGTTTGGAATTCTTTATCTAATAATCTTCGTAACACCTCAACACTTGTCCAATTTATAACTATGCTGAAAACATTTATTCACTCAAGCGTTTCCAGAATATCTGTAAGCGAATGTTTTGGGTCTGCTGGCTTGTGAAGAGAGGTTGTATAGGCCTGCTGGGGTGTATGTGGCGTGTATGTTTGGAGAGTTTGGCGAGTGCACGTGCGTGTGTGTAAGAGAATGTCGTACACTTTGCACACACGTGTGTGTGTGAGAGAGGGGTGGCATTCGCGTGACTGAGTTCTTAGGAAGATTTGCGCATTATAAGTACTATTCATCATTATTATAATTTTTGTCGAAGTTGTTCGTATTGGCCTATTGTAGACTATCATCCAGTACAGTAGTTACACCTAGTTGAAGGTTGTAAACAGCAATAATAAATTTAGGGCACAGTAATGAAAGCACTGGGTTATGCCCGTAACTGTTCTCCGTTTTCAGTCACAATTACAGTACATGTCGAAGGGCGATGGGCGCAGCCATTTATTGCGCTCCTGTTCAAATCCGTGACGTCCATCCCGAACAACGGCAATGTATACTGACTCGTGCGGTAAAGTCGCATTTATATATCTTTAATTTTAAATGTAATAAT
>JAVCKS010025192.1:0-13200 GCA_032273685.1 Pteraster tesselatus | reverse complement strand
CGATTGTAAATCGTGTACAAAACCAACGGAGCTCAGGAAATTTATTAGAGTAGAAACAAAAGAGGAATACCGGGAGAGCAATGGGACGTCCACGATTGCAGGCTGTTACACACTTGCGTGTGTGTGTGTATGTTTGTTTGTTTGTGACGTGGGTGACGTATGTGTGTTACGTGTGTTCTTACGGATTGGCACTTGTGGGGCGCTAGTTAGAGGGTAATACAACGAGTATAACGGTACCCCACAAGTGCCAATGTGTAGGGGTGTGTGTGCGTGTGTGTGTGTGTGTTGGTGTTGGTTGGTGCGCGTGCGTACGCGTGTGCGTATGTTATGTACGCAACCTGTGTAATTTAATACATCTCGAAAATTTGACATGCAAAACAATACTCTCTTTTTAATCAATAATACTTAAATTTTATCTAACACAGTCATGTTGAAAATTCTTGTTTAAAATACAGTGCACTTCGGACTCAATTCCTCTATCTTTATACACGGTATGTATATACATACATTATACACACTGGGAAAATACCCTGACTTTTATCATTTACTAAAAATCAACCTCATTGTCTGAAATAGAGAAAGGCAACGTTATTTCTGTCAATATTCTGTGAGAGTAAAATGAGCTTCCTATTTACAACACTGGTTACCACGCAGTTCCCCTTTGGTTTGGACCGTGGACAAGTCCTCCTTTGGCGCCTATTTCCCATGGAAAGGAAAATCATGATCTCAGAATCGTTTCAGAGACACAAGAAGTCCTTGATTTACTAATAAAACGACCTTGCCCCTGGCTGATCGCCACAAGATCGGACAGCAATATCTCGGCCAGAAATTATTTTTTTCGCAACGTGTGAAGAAACGCTCATGCTTTACAATAAATGTGAGAACTAACAAATATACAATACTTTAGTATAGGCTCTGTAACAGTTCGAATCCGCCTAAATGCAAAAAAAAATACCGTAACCCAAACGCACAACATGAGTCATGTTCAGACAAATTGTCTACTCATACGAGTTATCTCTACATTGTGATGTCTAAAACTAAGTTTTCATCACCACAATGAATTAAACAGGAATCATTGATGTGATTACAAGAAATACATTATAATAAACTAGGTCATACTCATAGGCCTGACAACCTATACACGACTGTGTCACAACTATTAGGGTATGAGCCAGACCCCCTAAATTTACCGGTCGGTACAACACAAATGCATGGAGGAAGTCTAATTTTGATTTTTAGCAAGATATATAGGAAAACTAAAGTGATAACAGTTTGAAACTCTCGACCATCCTTGTGTTATCACCCGAAATAGTATTATACGCCTGCTTCGCTTCGCCCCAAAAATGATTGGCACTCTGTGGTCCTTAAAAAAATATTTATTCCAATTCTAGTATTATACCCCTGCTTCGCTTCGCCAATTTGCTATTTCGGGTGATAACACAGAGATGGCCGAGAGTTATAAACTGCAATCACTTTTTTTTCATATCTAGGGACATATACCTTGCTAAAAATCACAATGAGCCTTACTCCATCTGTATGGTACCGACCAACCCCCTTGGCTCATAGCCTATATACTGAAAAGACAAGGGAAAATTAGTCTCTCTTTGAAGACTAACAGACTAAACAGTAACAGTGTGATACTGTGACTGTACCCAACCACACACCATAATAAACGTGTACAATAAATGGCGGGGGTAGTAATTAGTTTTTGACATGAGCCCTCTCGTGACTCTCAATTTCATAAAATGCAGGAAATTGGTGACTTTAGATACATGCACTTACTGACGTACAATTACAATCGTGCACGTAACAGAATGTGAGAGCGTAATATCAGAGTGCAAATATTAATATTCTCCATCTTTTCAAACCGCTGAATATCACCATGACACCCTAAGTTTAACAGTGAGAGAAGCATATAGATTCATTGGGCATTCTCGAACTGAATAGGGAAATTTAGCTCTGTCTACACTACTCTACAGCATAAATGTTTTCGACGTGCAACCCCAAGTCAGAAATAAGCCCAAGCAACTTTGCTAGCACAATGCACTCAGCGGAAGACAATGCTTTCTACATAGCAAGACTGGTCCTTTTCATGTATTGTTGCTAGGCACAATTATCCACTGTGAAGTAGGAGTGTTGTAGTGTAGGACATCTAGGATAGCTATGGATATGCATTTAGAAAAGCGAATAAGACTTTAACTAGTATTATGTAATACAGCTGACGAGGCTGGTGTACCAGACATTTTAGAAATATCGGAGCCAATAATTGGTTCCAAATAACACGGAGTCAACAATATGACACCCATAATATACATACTAAGGCAATACACATTGTACATGTATATGATGTATACTTGAAAAAATAAGGCAACTTTTCATTACGGATGGACTTTACAAGGAACTGAACCGGTCAGTTTCACCATGGAGGTAGTTATCCACCGGAAACAACATCAAGAATCTAGAAGGAAGGTACGGTATAACGCTGCTATAGTTAATGCTGATAAACCAAACAACGGTCCACAAAAAGGGGACATGCAGAACATAATAGATTACAAGGTGAACAATATATCTAATACATTTCCAGCATTTACAAAGAGGCTTAATTTAAATCCACCAAATGAGAAACTACACTGTTTTACAATGCAATCTTAAATGGGCCACAACTTCTTCCTTGCCCGTTATCATCTTTAGGTTCTAGCAATAGTCAATGCGGGTAGTCCATAAGCCGGACAACATCTGCGTATCAATCGGGTCAGTGATTGTAGTGTTAGAAGATGTGTGATGGACTTTTCACTGATGTAGCTTATAATGTCACTTTGGATTAATGTCATCTAAAGTGTTGCATATCACAAGTACCAGACACTTATCATTATCTCCTTCAAACCGTATTAGGCAGAATGTTCAAATTTTACAAATATTATAAACACATAATTGGTTCACCAGGATGTCGTATATAATTAACCTTCATAAAGGTAAAGGTCACTTGAATTGACCTCAAAGCAAAAACAATTGCTGAAAAAATGTGACCCGGCCTGTTTACAATATATATGTTTTTGACCCTTCAAATTACAAATATTGGATTATCTCACATTCTCATAATTCTAGGATTAATGGCTGACAAGTGTATAATTTAAAGAATGTTTGTTTGAAAAAACCCATTAATGTGACTGGCTCTGTGAAAATGAGTCACATGTCAGGAAATCTTTATTTGAGTTATATATGGCTGGAAAGAGCACAACACTAACTTCATTTTGATATACACGTTGGATACCTTTTGCATTGTTGGTGAGCAGATATCATCTTTTAAAAAGGAAATACCGGTACTAGATTATAGTGTGTAAATTGTTTATAATTAAATTACACAACTCTAATAAAGATTACCCGACATGTGACTCACTTTCACAGAGCCGCACAATACGGTGTATATCGATATTTCGCATGTTTTGTTATCTATAGAGACATACCGGTACATGAGTCAGTTGAATGGTTCAAGATTTGTAAAATTCCCAATTCATCATGGCTCTAACCAAGCAGGGCTGTGTGCTTGCTCCTACCCTCTTTGGCATCATCTTCTCGGCCCTGCTCAATTACGCTTTTATTGATCCATCTTGTTTCCTGCTTCAGACTCACAGCTCCAGGAAACTTTTCAATCTGTCATACCTCAATGCTCGTCAGGTTCTTATCTGGGAGCTTCTGTACGCTGATGTCGTCGTTCACTCCGCAGCAGAGCCTCAAGATCTTTACAACTTGTTTGCCACCACTTGATCAGCCACAAGGCCCTTCTACGACCACCATCAATGGGACAGCTCTGAATGTGATCAGCAATTTTCTTTACTTTGGATCAACAGTCACCAGCATCAACTCCTTGGACGCTGAGCATCTTCCACGCTCCCATGTGGGACAACCAAGCTAAAGATCCTGCAGTTCTACTGCAGTGAGTCATGGCCGATCTACTGCCACATCAGGAGAGCCTTCCCCGTTCGCTGCTTGCAATAAATTCTTGGTGCCTCTTGGCAGGGCCAAGTCGCTGGATTCGCTGGAGTCAGCGACATGTTCACGCTTCTCTCAGCTCGTCGCCTCCATTGGTCCTCTGATCATGCAAAGTAGATGAGGGTCGCCTTGGCTGGCCTGTGCTCATCCCCTTGTGGTCATTCAAGACTCCATCTCAAGCACGACTTGCAGGCCTTCAGAATTCCAGCTTGATTCTAGAGACTGTGCAGCAACTGTGGTGCAGGACCGGGGCAGAGCATACTGTGGGAATCATTGTGCAGCTAGACACTGAGCTTCGTCTTGATCTAGAAGTGCGGCAGGAACAACCTCACCAGGGCGCAGGCATGGGCAGAAAGTGTGGAGATCCCGCTGGGTCTTGGCTTCCCGACCTTGCCAAAGGAAAGTGCGGCTGCGGGAGCTGCCGGATTGGTAAGATTTACTCCCTTTACACAGGGCCCTTTCCAGGTCCTACCCCTAGGGATACTACCAGCCAGGCAAGCCAGACCTGGGGATTTGAAACCAGAGGTACAACGTACAATATCTATCGATATCTGTGACCGGCTCTGTGAAAATGAGTCACATGCCGGAGAATAATCGTTGGAGTTATGTAAACAATTATAAACAAT
Organism: Pteraster tesselatus; assembly: GCA_032273685.1. NCBI lineage: Eukaryota > Metazoa > Echinodermata > Asteroidea > Velatida > Pterasteridae > Pteraster > Pteraster tesselatus. The sequence goes on along the minus strand of JAVCKS010025192.1, from coordinate 8,584 downwards.
TTACACACATCATAACCTAGTATTTTGTTTTCAAAAGATGATAAATTGTTTGCTAACAATGCAATAGGTTTCAAAATGAAGCTGGTATTGTGCTCTTTCCAACCATATATAACTCATATATGTAACTCAAATACATATAACTTAAATCAAAAGGTACCGCTTATGATTAAAGCTTTCCAACGGTACTAATTGTAAAAATTAAGTCGTGGACTTATGCGTGTGCAAAATATGTTGAATCAAATCACAATTTGCAACTTTTGTACCGGTAGTATTTTATTGGTCAAAAACATATCGTAACACTGTAGGTCACATTTTCCTGCAATTTTTTTTTAACATGTCCTACGTGGTGTTTATTATCAAGGACCACGTGGTGTTCCTTATAGCAGTCCCATTGTATAACAAGTGTTCACTCATACTCATAGTGGAGCAAGAAAGATGCATCATAGATCTAAATAAAATACACATTATTGCAAGGCCAGTTACAATATTTGTTTAAAAATATTAATGCGTTATTGGGCCAGCATGGTTTCAGGTTGCCAGGCAGGGCTAGACCGGTTTCCAAGACATCTTGAGATGTTCCAGAGCGGTTGTCAATCGTCGTAGATGGCCCGCCTTGTCGATGCCACACTTTCTCAAGTCGTCCTCTTCCATGTGAATCACAATGTCCAATTCATCCCACCCGCTCAAGGTGAAGGCATCTACATACATAGGCAACCCGATGGATACCAGCCAATCCACAACATGGCTACCAGTTCCGGCGTAAACCAGCTTGGCGGATTGGTTGGCTAGCGTGTCACTTCGGAACTGTGAATATCAAAGCCATCCTAATTAGTGATTATTGTAAGTGCTGAAAAGTAATTCATGTCATACAATTGGTTCAACTGGTTCAAATTCGAAAAATAACATCCATTTGCACACTACAGCATTTGAAATTGTATGCTCTGCAATATGCTGTTCAGTTACTCAAGAGTTTCCAGAGACTAAACATTTTGAAATATTTCCTACTACCACGAAGATCTCAGGCCAGGAAATTTCAAAATCAGTGCGTAACCAATAATAGGTTACGTACAATTTTGATTGCGTAACATGTCGTTCGGTTACGTAGATATTTTTCACGTGACCGATTTGCATGAAGAAAAAAAATAGCAATGAACGGTGGAGGGGGGGGGGGATCGTTAAGCACGTAATCTTGGTTAAGCGTCCGCCAAAGAATGCAGACGCAACTTTAATACTGCCGAAACAGCTTCGTCGGCTATCTGATACCTGCACGAGACTCCCAAACATAACAGTCTCACCAATGTTTGTACACCCATTAAACCAATGTGTCGCTCGAATCAGGCTAAAAAAGTTTTCGCCCCACGGTCGATCATGGTCCCGGCCGCGTGGTCGCAATGTAAATCCAGCCACATTCTCCATATTTGCATTTCAGCGCGGTCTGGCCAATCGCAGGTCACGCTCCGTACTAAATTCTCCCAATGTCTGGACTAACTCTATGATTACAGCGTGCTCTGGCCAATCAATTAACGTCACATCAAACATGGCGGCTGGTAGTGCTGGTAGTATTTAACAGACTTGTGACTTGCTAAAAGTCCGACTGTACATGGACTGAATGGCCCTATGACTCTTAATGATACATTTACATGTATTACATTTGTATTTTAATTTGTAAGTGGCTGCGCTGCCCGGGGGGGCGGTTTTCGGTCATAGTATTTCCCCTGGTGAGAAACATTCGATTTAGCTGGCTTGCGGCCCCCTCAGTGCACAGTGCTAGTGACAAAGGGGCATTTGTGCGGAACCACTTGTACCTCATGAGAACACGTGTACGGGTCTTACGGTAATGTTAGGCCTGGTTTAACAATGCGTTAACAAATAGTATAATTTGTTTGGACAAAAAGAGAAACAGAATGAGTTCTAAACGAGAAGTACGTATAACAGAAATTAGGAAACGATATTAGCTCAGGATAAGCTTAAGATTGTACATGTGCAGTAGCAAAACACGTGACGCGGCTCTCGATTAAAATTCACACGATCAGAATTTCGTTCGTTCAAATGCTACAGAGACAGGTAACCGATTCATCGTTCGCATGAAAAAGTATTTGCGTAACCGACACGTGAACAAAACGATCGTTCGCGCCAAATTTCCTGGCCTGGATCTGCATGCGAGGTGGCTCTACGCTTGACGGTCCCCGCGGCAGACCTGCTAAAAACATCGGCAATCAAGCAACATGTGTGACTCATATCTTGAAAAAAGACCAGATACTCTTGTCAGTGCAGAGAAACTAAATTTCAACTTAATTTAAAGTTCTTTTTTAATTCCAAAATTTAACAGCACCTACCCAGCATCGGCAAGCATCAACTAAATTTCTGACTCGGATAGACTCCACACAGACTGCAATATCACTAATCTCAGCTTCTAATTCCTCTGCATAACGTTGGACAAGGGCGGGAGGAATGCCACAGAACCCCATCTGAAAATGAAACAAATTTCCTGTATCTTATTATTAGGACAAGGTTTTAGCCACAACTTTCGCATTGAATTCACCTTCACCCCATGAATGATATTAAATTAAAATCAAATGAAATTTTTAAGATTGCAAAATGTATTTGAGTTCTTGTTCGGACCTATACATTTCAGGATCAGCTGAAACATTCTGTAGGTCCTACGGAGAACTGAAGTACATAGTATACACCGAAAGACAAAACCTTGATTGAAAATACAAAAGTTGGAAACCTTGTTAGAGTAGGGCTCTTCTTTGAGGTCGATGCCTTCTCGTTGCAATAACCTCTCCATTAACCACTCCAGTTGAGCAGACGCCTGCTGCTGTTGTGGCTTGGTGGCTCTTAGGGGTAGCGTCGGAGAGGCGTGGACCGAGTTAGACATCACTCCTAACTCATGATGGTGGGGGTGGGGCTGCCGCTTGTGGGGGGAAGCACTGCGGGCCTTCCGCCGGCCCTTCGGCCCTGGTGAGTTCACCCCCTCTGAGTGATACCTATGGTGTCCCAAGATGTGACGGGAGAGCTTTGGACTCGGGTGCGTCTTTGATATGGACCCCTGGACAAAGGACCCACTGCCGCTGCGCAACTGCACCTGGTCCTGAACAGTGCAGTACATCTCCATGAGAGCACTTCTTCGCCAGTGGGCACGGTCCTCACTGGAGGCATGGGCGAACATGTCCAATGACTGCTGGTGGGGGGGTTTCTGGGGTGCGGGCCGAAGGTGAGGCCGGGGTGAGCTGTCTGCCGATCCTGGGTCGCTGAATGTCGCCGCTAGGTGGCGATGCTTAAACAGCGGGGAGTCCCGCACCGTCGCCTGGTCAGTGCAGTAACGCGCACCGCTGTTGGCATGCATTCTGCAGCTGTGTTGGGCAAGGAGGTTGGCTGATGCACTGCCTTCTCTATGAGTGCAATGTGGTGATCCAGGTGGTGGCAACGGGTGTCCGTTTCGGTTGCCCGTCAGTGCTTGTCCGCCGTGCCGACAGGACCAGTTGTCGTGTCTTTCGTTTTGCATCGGCAATGACTGGACACAGTTTGAGTTATTGACATTGCTGTTCTCCTGCAGCGCATTGTGTGACATCATACCGCAGCTATTGTCGTCATCGGGGTAACTGGTCTCGCACTCTTCAATCAGAGAATCACCCACCTCGCTGCGGCGGAGGAGGCTGGTAGTTTCCACAGAAGCACACGTATCGGTGCTGGCATAGAAACCAGAGTCCCGTGAGGTCATACGACCCTTGGGGTTTCTGGCCGGCCATAGTAGTCTGTGCAAATGTTGAGATGCGGCGCGGTCTTTACCTTGGAAGAAATAATACATGGAATCATTAAAACATTTCTATTTTCCAGGTTTGCATGAACTGCTACAATCAAACAAAACCTGTACACTTTCACACACTGAGGAAAAAGGGTCCACATGCATAGGGTGGATTTTGTTTTCGCCGCCTGTTTTTTCTCATTCCTCAAAGTATCTACCGTATTTTAAGATTCTGCCAGGTAATAGACTGAAACATTTGGGTTCATTTTTACCTCTACACTACACCTACATGTATTGCCAAGTCATTCCTGAACCTTGTAACAAATATAAAACTACATAATAGCCAAGGAAGGTAACCTTGCAGTGGTGGTCTCACAACGGGTCTCAGTTGATTTGGGTTAATGAAACCATGTTGAATCAAAATCCAAAGTGTACTAAGCTGGCACCCTTAAACATTTTGCAAAATGTTTTTAATGGTAACCTTCTAACTATTTTGATGAAAACATGAAAAACGAAAAAATATGAAGAACTTTGCCATTACTACTGATATTATACTCTCTAAAATGTCGACCCCCGTTAGTTGCAAGCATGGAGATTTCATAGAAACAGGGCCAAAAAACCATGGTTTTTAACCTCAAAATACCCCAAATTTGCAACATTTTATTATGCCAATATTACATAGATATTTCAGGATATTTGATGTACGTTTACTGTATTGTACATGTATGATACACGCATACTGTTTCATGTATACATACAATACAATTATCAAAATCATAATCTAAATCATGCAAGTGTTAGCATTGTTTTTAAATGCGCTACTTTCTATGAAAGGGTAAAGTATAAAATAATTGTTCACCGTGAATTGGACCTGAAATTGCTTAGTACATGATTATATATTAAGGCACTGAAACATTCTTGTTTAGCCTTACCTGATTTGGGATCTCGTAGAATCTGAGCGGCTGTCAGTATTTTCACTCTGTGTTCCTGGTCGACTATTTCAAGGGACTCTAGGTGGTCTGCCTCCAAATACTTGAACTGGTCTAATGTTGCAAAGTCGTGGAGCTGAAAGACTGAGAAGTATTGCTGCATGTGGGGAGGGGTCGGGGGGTCGGAGGGGAAACAATCATAGCGAGAAAGAAGGAGTAAACTCAGACTTGGTTCAAATGAGTTGCACTTTAATATTGACCTGATAGAATTGTCTTTTTAGAAGAGAATATAGTAGTAGTTGCAAAGTCACAACTCTGGAGCTGGTGCCTCCAAACGTCTGTTTCCCGCCAACAATGGTAGGACTAACAATTCTCTTCCCAACACTAACAGATAGCCATGTCTGCATAGAGTGTATTCTTTCGTCTTTTCTCAATCGGTACCCTGCCCTGCAATAGGGGGTGTGGTTCAGTTTATGCTATCCAGAATAGGGAGGCCTATTAGCGGTATGTTTAATGAGAACGCAGACGTGTGTAGTTGTATGAGAGACTGACTCCTGGGGCAGCGGTATATTCTTCACCTTCCCCACTAGAAGCCCCAGGTTTGAATCTAAGGCTGACACGTGAAATTTGAGAACCGACCCCCTACAGGGTGGAACCTGTAAATCAACTGATGGACTTGACAAGTTGAAAGCATAATATGCTTGATAAAGAGCACAATACATGTGGACTCTGTTGACTATCAATTCAATGTCAAAAGTTCAAAGCTTACCTCGCATTCAATTCTTTCCAGTAGTTCCTTCAAGCTGGAAAGCTTAGGCATGAACTCTGATCCCAGCGTGTCGACACTGGCCTCGTCATCGCAGTCCTTGCTCTGCATTGTGTCTTTGCGTTTGTTGTCCTCTTCAGGGCTCAGGATACGCACGTTAATAAACTTGAATTTGCCACGTCGTTGGCCACACACACCCTCCCAGTAGCCTCCCTGCTTCACTGTGATGTAAACAATTTCACCTGTCTGTAAGTAGAAAGGGTACGAAACACTAAGTAGCCATATGGTTAAACAGGCAAGCCATGTTGACTGGCTGTGAGGGCAATAGGCTATATCTATTGTCATAGAGGGGTCCATCACCTTATATATTTGTCACCCTGTGGTAAATCCTGTCCTCTATACATGTCTAAGAAATCCTGTAAAAGGAGTGGATTTTGTTCAACAAAAATCAGAGACAAGGGTCAAGTTTGATCCCCAAGGTTGACCCACTGAGTAACACCCATAGTCACTTCTATTTAGTTTGACTACAAAATGGGATAAAGTTGTAAGGATATTCGAATGGTCAGCTTCAAGCTCTTTGTGAAAAGCAGTCATACTTAAACCTGTACTAAAACAATCAATGTCTTAGCGGAAATCAGTATCTTTAGTAGTTACTAAACTACTAAATGTGTTATTTTGAACCGTCAATCAGCACGCGTGTGATCGCTGAGGTTTATTGGAAGTTTCACAACTATTTTATTTGAGCAGTTTATCATCGCTCCGACATCACCTCGGAATTCCAGTGCATGCAAGGGCAGCAGTATACCAGCCAGCCTCGAGTGACATTGACACAGAAAAAGACACATGAATAGAACCTACCAAAGAGATACCGGTCGCAATGTTACACCCAAATGTGAAACCGCAGTATACATATACATGTATATTGTGATTATGCCATTGTGACTATTTGATTGGTGAAGTTTATCTTATTGCTATTTATGAAGGGTTCACATATTTTGCAGAGCCTCATTACCAGTATATTTCATTTCAATTGTGGACAGTAATTGCAAGCAGTCATTGTAAATTGATGTCATACATGTAGGGTGCTCTAGCAGTCATCATTATGGATGTCATACATGTAGGATGCTCTAGCAGTCATCGTTATTGATGTCATACATGTAGGATGCTCTAGCAGTCATCGTTATTGATGTCATACATGTAGGATGCTCTAGCAGTCATCGTTATTGATGTCATACATGTAGGGTGCTCTGGCAGTCATCGTTATTGATGTCATACATGTAGGGTGCTCTAGTTGATAAGCTGCAGGAACACTTTACCCCCCATCTGGCATGTTCCTCCAGACATAGGCTACTGCTCGTTAATATTATTATAAATAACTCGTGACAAACACAGGTTTCATCGGTGTTGGGTTTTTGCGAATGAATTAAATATTGTGATATCCTTTCAGATTTCAGATCCCCCAACTTACAAATGAAGACATTTCAATTTAGCTCATTGTGCATATTGCAAACCCATCACAGGATGCTTAAATGTAATTCAATCAAGGATAGACGCCAGACAGACATGTGCGTGCATACATGCATGCACGCACACTGCAACAGGTGGCTAATTATGTACACTCAGGATAAGGACAAACCTTCAGGGGTAGACCATCACTGGCGTACGGGCTAGGATGAAAGTCCTGCGTGACTACAGCAATGTTTGTATACGGGCCAATATACTCGCCACGGCTGTTCAACTGAGACGGATCAACCAACCTTATGGACTTTGACTCAACATCACCTGAAAACCAAAACATTCCCAATTTTACATATAGATAGGTTTTAAATTTCATAAATGGGATTGGATCAACCCCAGAAATGAGGTCGGCATTCAAATCTGGGACCTACAGTGAGGAAAGTGCAGCTGCGTCAAATAACCCCCAGAGAATTGTACCCAAGTTGGCTTGTTGGCTTCTTGACATCCATGTTCAAGTTGCTGTGAAACCGTAACAATAATATAATATAATCTACATAGGTTCTGTGAGGGGGCGTGGTGGTACTTTTCCCACCTTCACCACTGGAAGACCCGGGATTGAATCCAGGGGCTGACATGTGGATCAGGTTTTTGGTCCCTGCCTTACTTCGTGGGTTTAGCATCTTTGCATGCAAATGGTTAGTTTTGCTGTACATGAACAGTTTCTTGTGTTTACACAGGTATGTCTCTCTGTTTCTGTGATACTAAAAGTCAATTTTGCTTGGTGAAAGATTTCCGAACTGCTTTTTCATTCGCATAGTAATTATCTTTCTTAGATCCTATCTAGGAGGCAGGTAAGCCAGTCAAATGCGATGCCGAAGTTACTCAGACCCGTGTGTTGTATGATGACATCAGTAGTAACATTGAATGCGACAGCCTCTCAAAGCAAAATATATGTATGAAAGAACACACCTCCACCCCTTCTCTCAAGAAATATTTTTTTGTTATGCTTCGAAAGCCAGTTACATGTAGGTGAGTACACCAAAGTGACCATTCGTTTCTGTGAGAAAATGTGGTCTTGTACCTGAACTCTTGGAGCTCGCACTGCTGAATGAGCTAATGGTGCTCTCCGGGTCCGGACTATTATCAGATGTCTCGCTGAATCTCTGAAGTAAATAGTTAAAGGACAAGGGGTTAGGGGGTCAAGGTTTGCAGGTCAAGAAGGTTTAGTTGTCAAAGCAACGTTAGGGTACTAGGGCTGAGTGGTCTATTGCATCAGGCATGTGTGCTAATGGCCGAGTTGTCAGTGTGTGGGTTGTGTGCCATGGCCAAGTAGCCTAGTGTATCAGACTTGTTGATGATGGTTGGACAGTATACAAATAGCGAATGTTTATGAGTGCAATGGTGCAAATTATTTTCATTAGGTGCTAATGAAAATAATTTGCACCATTTGCACGAATTGAAACATTCGTTATTTGTTTTATACAACGCCATCTGAATTTGTTACTTAAAATTCATTTGTTCAAATTTTTTCCGCTTTACAATCATTTTGCGGCGTGAGCTTTCGCCAGCCATGTGATAGAACCAAACGAGTGCAATAGAACCAAATGAGTGCAATAGAACGAATATTGCGGCGCACGTGATCGACCGTCGGCCAATCAGATGACGCGGATTTAGTCGGGCGTT
>JAVCKS010025170.1:0-13209 GCA_032273685.1 Pteraster tesselatus | reverse complement strand
GATTCACGATTCTTAACCAATCAAACTGCTCCGTCCAATTTTGGTAGCAAGTCCCATTGCATGTGTACAAAGCTGGGCAACAAGTTATTCAAGACGGTAAGTGCGACTGACTTACACACATTATTGGGATCGAGGATGTGTATACGTCCCCGGCCCCGCAACTAGACCGCGCAACACTACCGAGACCGCACAATTACCGACTTTATTTCAAGACAATAGCAGCATTCCTAATATGAGGTGCATATTTTACCACATGAATAATTTATTATAAGTACAAGTATTATTCGTATTTTAAATTTGCATTCCAAAGGTTGCTGCTATTACTGTACCGGTATCATCGCTATGGGTGCAGATTTGAACCATTATTTCTTAGTGTGTACCGGTATTGTACACGACCTGATGATATAACCGAAAAATGGTCTTTACTCTTACTTTTAGGTGGGCTATGGCAAACTCCAGAGCTACCCAACTTAGATGGCATTCAGGGGGGTTCCGTGTATAAATGTCTTATCACCAACTCCAGTAAGGAAATGATGGCTATCAGCGACTTCCCTTTCCCAAAGGATTATCCCCCGTATCTGACGCCTAAGCACCTCTTGGCCTACTACCGTAACTACGTCAGTCACTTCAAGTTAGATGAACATATTCGTCTTGGAACTGAGGTATAAACTGACGAAACTTTGTGTTGGACGCCACAATGAGTCAACTTCACAACCGATTGGAGTTGCAGACCAAAATCAAAAATTAGAAATCAAAAAATGCTAGTATTGATGGAAAAACTTAGTAATAGAATGTTTATTAGAATTCTAAAAAACTTTTGATCGCACTCGTTCAGCTTAAATGAGGCCACTTTTACTGCTAATGCCACAAAACATTACTTACTGTCAAAAGTAGTCCTGTTAATTGTTGATCGATAACTGTATTTAAATTTTATAGTATTATTATTATTCCTTTTTGGTATTGAAACCAAGGATTCTTCGAAACGAATTTAATCACTGTAGCTCGTAAGCCCGAAGAAACCCATTGAAGATAGAACTGATGACTATTATTACTATATTACTACATCCAATATAGCACCATTGGGGCGCAGGCTGCCAGAAATACCGGGGCATGCCCATTCTCGTTCACGATAAGCATTCTGGGTTCTTTAACGTGCAATGTCACACGGGACCTACGGCTTTACGTCCCATCTGAAGGACGGAGCAATTCAGGTTAAGTGTCTTGCTCAAGAACACAAGTGTCACGACCGAGGTTTGAACCTGGGGGGACCCATTTTGAGTTAACAGAACCAACAGAACCAACCGAGTAATAATTATGTAAAAGTGCTTATAGCATGCTGTAATTTCTCTTCGAAAACTGTTGATAATTTACATTTATTTATTGATAAAGGTATCAAATATCCGACCGAGCGATGACCACGATTCCACTGGTCGCTGGATTGTCACGTCACGACCCAGCAATCTCGACAAGACTGCCGCGGCTAGACCAGAGGCTAGTGCTGTCACGGAGACGTTTGACGCAGTGATGGTGTGCACTGGTGTCTTCAGCAAAGCATTTTTGCCGACGGAGTATCCGGGCCAGGACGAGTTTCAGGGAGATGTCTTGCACAGTAATCAATTTAGAACCGGTGCACAGTTCGAGGGGAAGACAGTACTTGTCGTAGGTAAAATACATGTATTCATGTTTATTCTATACAGTTCTACAATCGAATCTGTAAATTAAAATCGAAATTTAAAACGACCGCTGTACTTTTTTTGTAATGATAATTTTAAGTAGGCCTACCGGTACATAGTGGAGTTGCTTCATTAATTTGGGTATTTCGGGAAACGTTCTTATTGCCTACCCTGGTGTGCGTCATGGGCAGAAGAAGTTCCTTTTTTAGAGATGGGAAGAAAACCCTAGAATTTGGGGCAACACTTACGATATCAAGTATAGTAGAGGGAACGACAACCCGGATGTTGGCAACAACAGGATGTGATGGTGCCCGGCGCTCACAGTGGGTAATGGAAGTACCACTCCGCTAACCGGCTGACCCGAATACAGGGATGCATCTTCTAAAACTGCATCATTATTTATCTGGGTTTTATAATATTTTCTCCACAAAAGGCTCTTCCCATTCCGCCGGAGACGTAGCAGTAGACACAAGTCGCCACGCAAAACAGGTACGTGTTCCCTCTGATTCGGCTGGCGAATATACCCGCGCGTAATTGAACATGAATCGTATTTGGCGATATTGAATAGTAATTACCAATCTGTAATAATTCTTGCAACTTCTTCAGTCAATATCTTTAGCGAATGTTACACATTTGTTTTCTGTGTGAACTAAGTAGTAATTTAGTGGCCCACCGTGTATAGCAAAGCTATTCGCATGCAGTTGCTGGCGAAACAATATAATCCACACCCATACATCCAGGACCCTAAAACATAATCCACCTCTTAAGTTGCGAACTGTATGTTCCCCCAACCCGACAGGTTTATCTCAGTATGCGTGATGGTACGTGGGTGATCGGTCGATTCGGTCCGCAAGGAGTGCCCCCGGATTCCTTTGTCAATCGCCGGTGGCGCTCCTACGTCCCGGAATCCGTCGTTCGCAAATTCGCCAAACCGCTCTTCGAGGGTCGTTTCAACTTGGACAATTTGGGTCTGAGATGCAAGAGGCAGTTGTTCGACGGCTACGTCATGGTCAACGATGATATCCAGGGACGAATCGTCTGCGGCTCGTTGAAATGCAAGCCGGCCATCGCGAGATTCACCCCGCGTGGAGTGGTGTTCGAAGATGGGACGAAGGTGGACGGGTTGGATGCCGTAGTCTTTGGCACGGGCTACGATCTCAAGTTCCCATTCATTGAGGATAAATCTATTATGGCAGGTTAGTAACGTGCATTGTTGAAAACAAGTCGCCGAATTTGCTTTGGGAATTCCCCCAAATTATTGTGATAAAAAAACGTTTGGGGCTGCGTGGTATTTATTATACGCCAATGTTTAACATTAAACGCCTATCTGTTTGTTCGCGCCCTTTTTTAAATTGCAGACGGTTTTGCCGACTTAGAACTGTACATGCACGTCTGGCCTGTTCGCCGTAAGAAGCACTCTCTTGCGGCTATTGGCATGGTAACCGCCCTGGGCGCCCAGAGTCCAACGTTCGAAGTTCAAGCACGATGGGCTTGTCAGGTCTTTCAGGGAAAAGCCCATCTACCTGAAATGGACTCGAGAATCGCCGACGTTCACAGAAGAAAACAGATGATGTTCAAGAAATTCGGCAAGCATCGTGTTTTTGTAAGTTATAACTTACTTAGAAAAGCCGGGTTATTATACCAAGGTCGGATGTATTAACCAAAGATATAGTGCCGTCACGTGGGCGCATACGGCGCTCTACCATCATTGGTGTTAACTCCCAGTTGCCCGCTATCTGCAACTCCAGTCCCCCAATAGACCTATTTACCGTGGGCCATATATTTTCCCATTTCAGACCACGTCCTCTTAAGAGTAGTATTCTTTGTTTAGATTCTATCTATATTCGTGTGTCTTCTCGTGCGCAACCGTTAAACAAAACGTGGTTTAAAATGGAAAAAATCATAGCTAGGTACACATTGATTAGAGGTGAGCATTTACAAAATTACATGTACATGTATATTATTTCACTTTAGAACAAATTTCATGTGGGGGTGGGTGGGAGTTAAGTGTATCTAACAGCAGCTGCTTGTAATTTTTACCAATTATTTTCCAACCCCTATTTTCACCATGATTGTGCAGTACAACCCAGTGCCCTACACGGATGAAATAGCCTCGAAATTCGGTGCCACGCCCAACATGTTCAAGCTCCTCCTAACCGATCCGGCTCTCGCCCTCAAGTGCTTCTTTGGCCCAACCTATCCGCCGACCTACCGCGTTAATGGACCGCACCCATGGAAAGGGGCCAGGGAAGCTATCTTCAACGGCTGGGACAATACCATATCCCCGACAAAAACCAGAATAGTTGAGCCATATGGAACGAGTGATGGCGCCCTCTTTGCTTCGTTGGGTACGCGGAAGCTGATGGGTGCCATGCTTATGTTTTTTCTGATAACTGTTATCTTCAATGTCCTCGTGTAGTCACGGGTGCTTATATGCATACATGTAGTTCGTTCGAAAGCGTGGTCCAAGACTGCGAATACAAATCTGCAAAAAAAAACTATTACAGTTTTTTACTGTTTGCACGTATTCATAAAAAGTAACTACAGATTTATTGTTGCTGTCCAATCTGCAAATTTACTGCGGAGCAGATTTTACTAGTAGTCAAGCCCTTAGTCTATTCCCAATCTCCAATTGTCTGCTAGAAGAAATTTGTATTTTAACTTATTTTCAAACTCGTAGGCTACTGGGAGAAATTAGCAAATACCATTTTGTCAAGTCTACTTGTTTTGTTTTTGTTTAGCTATAGAGTGGAGGTGTTCATAACCTTTTTTTATTGAGGATCACATTCAGAACATTTTAAGGACGGGCCAAGCACTAAACGCAGCAGTGTTCAACCAGTTGTCGGTGGTCGTCCGTGCAGGCGTGGCAGCAATGTACCCTAATGTCAAAAAAGGGGAATATTTTTGGGCTGCGTAAACACTTTTGCACTTTCATCGGATTGTACACTTATCTCCAGTGGATAAACGAGTGTTTTCAAAAGTCGATTTTTAGTGACTGAAACAAACTTTCTTTAACGCATATAAATAAATGTATTTTAAAGAAAAAATAACCACATTTCGATTAGCTCCGTGTATTAGATTTCAATCGAAGTACAAATTGCTCAAGGTTAAAGGTTGAAATGTTACTGATTCGTGTATAAATTAAAGCTAGATATACGGTGCGTTTTGTGGAATACTTTAGGATGAGCCCAACACAGTTTTTGATTATTGTAGAGGATCCTCTGGAAAAGCTCTAAACAACACAAACTACAGAGAAGCTATCATCCGTTTCGGATGTTTGTATTTTTAGTTCAACAAACGTTTAATATATGTAGATATAAGACCGCACTTTAAATGGTAGGCATAATGTGTCCAGTGGAAAAGGAAACTGTTTGCTTGACTTTTGTTCAATTTTAATTTAGAACTGGACATGCGCAACGTACAGAATTGTTATTATTATGTGGCTCTCATTAGTGCGGGGACAAAATATGTGTAGGCTCCCGCTGCATAACTTTCTTTACTATTATTCAAATCGAACCATGCTCAGGTCACACACGGTTGATCTACGACGATGATTGCGTGATGTACGAAAGTGTGGCCACCTGACTTTACATGTTGGTAAAATACCTGTATGCGGTTTGAGCGCCCGCGGCGAATTAGCATAACAATTATTTACTTTCTCCCCGTTACGTCAGCAAGAATGCTGAGGTGGGACGTGTCACGTCAGGGTGTTAGCTTCCCTTCAAGTTGGTTCGCGCCACTTACGAGACGTGTCATTTAAACAAGTTATTATTAACCCTCGGGAGGCTTAAGGTTGGCATGAGATATAGCAAGCCTAGGGCTAAATTACGTTGTTTGTATAGTTTTTTGACGGAATTTTCGACAGCGAAATGTAATGGCACTCCAACTTAAAATGCTATTGTACGGTAAAGTAATATATGTAGATATTAATAAACATATAATTGTAAATACGGCTTTACAATAATAAAACAACACTGAATATTTTGAACGCAGCCTTATGTGCATTTCGTCGTGGGGTTCACTACATTTTTAGCACAACTTCTCAGTGAGCACAAACTCGACGAAGTTTTAGTGATGGGATTTCATAGGTTTTGAAGACATTATTTATGGATTGGGTTTGACGAAGTTTTAAGGATGGGATTTAAAGAAGTTTAATGGCTGGTGTGTAAAGGAATTTTATGGAAGATTCGACGAAGTTTTATGGATAGTGTACGAAGAAATTGTATGGGTGGTGTGTGAAGAAATTATGAATAGATGGGATTTGAAGAAGTTTTATGAATGGGCTTTGAAGGAGTTTTATTTATAGGGTTTGACGATGGTTTAGTGAGGTTTTATGCCTGGATGCTGTTTGAAGAAATGTTATGGTTGACGAAGATTTTCTGGATGGAGTTTGTATTAGGGAACGGGTTTGGAGAAGTTATATGAATATATTGATGAGTATGGATTTGAAGTAGTTTATGGACGGGTTTGACCGCTTTATGAATGAGTGGGTTGACGAAGTTTTATGGATAGATTTTATTAATGGGGTATAAATACGTTATATGATGTTTGAAGAAATTGTACGGATGGAGTTTGAAGAAGTTTCATGGATAGGGTTTGTCGAAGTTTTATGAATGGTGTTTGAAGACGTTGTTTGGATGGGTTTGTAGGATTATTATTGACAGAGGTGTTATTAACGAAGTTTCATGAATGGGGTTCAGAAAGTTGTATATTAATTTTGGGGGTTTGACGAAGTTTTATGCATCGGCAATTGACACCCAAGCGTTTTAAATTCGGGGTAAAATGAAAATTTCGTACACCTTTTTGAAGAAATTTCAGGTAACTTTCGAGTACTACATTGTTGTATGTTGCTAGATAGAATAGAGGGCGCTGTTTCCGAACGCGATCGTGCATGCATAGTATAATTATACATATTAACTGGTTGTGCGCAACCACGGGGCGCAACAACAACAAAAATTGGTTATGTCGATATGGCCGATGCGTCGTGCGCATAATGTGTACATGTACATCGATAATGTACGTCGTGTGCGCGTGCGTGCATGCAATGTGTGATGCATCGCGCATTATCGCATACGGGAATTTACTGTACGGCGTGTGTACGCGCAGCATGACGAAGATCGAGACAAATTTGTTTTCACTAATCTCTCTTCTTCGCTTGGCCCTTAGGGTAAACAAAATGGCTCTAATTATGAAATGGTCAACCGCATAGACTATACAAGCTGAATAGCGAACGCAGGTAAGCCTGAACCCTGTCTTATTGCTTAAATAATTCATAATTTGCGAAAGTACGATGAGCGGGATAACTCGATCGGAAACATCGGCCGCTGCACCGCTGGCAGATTTCGAGTACATTCGCCCCGGTGGTGGAGGTACTGGCCAGTACTCGGTCGGGCCCGGGAAGGGGTGCAACTATGGTGATAGTGATAGGACCCCACCGTACACCTACCGTGGAGATAGTACAACCATGCCACGAAGTCACCGGAAAGATAAAGTAACTGTTTTTAAGGATACAGCAGGGTATGATTATGGAGAATGTCATCAAAATTGGCCTCAAAAAACGGCCAGCTTACCGCGGAGAGTTGCAAACGGAGTGAACGGAACGCAGACTTTTCGTGAGAACTTTGTTGCCGGTGGACAGGCCCGTGCGGTTAGTCTACATCATCGTCAGCAGCTAGGCGTAGCACCCAACAACAACAGACCTGATACCAGTGTAAGTTACCATGACGACCAATATTATCATCATAACGTTAATGACGGTCCAAGTAGGCAAAGTTTATACGATAATTATCATATAATGAGGGATCAAGAATCGACTTTCCACACTGAGTTATCATCCGATAAATCACACGTGTCGAGAGAAGGTCTGAGCAGTCGTAGTAGCATCTCAACAGATAACTCCCTGAGTCCTCGTAAGAAGAAGAATCGTAAACCATCAGTCCGTGCTTTCGGCAGTCTCATTCAGAAAATGATGAGACAAATACGGAACATGGACGAGATAAAGGCGTCGGATCGTTCTGCAAATAGTCCTCAAAGTAACGATGTCATCGATAACAATGTCCACTTATCAACCGTTGTCAATTCGAACCCAGTCAGGTGGAACGGTAAAGTCCCAGGCCTGTCGGGGCTTTGTAACCATGGTAACACATGCTTTATGAACGCCATCATTCAGTGTTTAAGCAACACGGACATGCTAGCGCAATATTTCGTCTTGGAACAGTATCAACAGGATTTACTACGGAGCAGGAAAAATAACAAGAAGTTTGGAACGAGAGGTGAAGTGACGGATCAGTTAGCGCTGTTGATGAAGTCTGTGTGGTCTTGTCAATATCTACCCGAACATACGACAGAGTTTAAACGTATTGTGTCTAAATATAGCGGTCAGTTTCGAGGCAATGACCAGCATGATGCCCAAGAGTTTCTGATATGGCTTCTGGATAAGGTACATGAAGATCTCAACTGCGCTCCTAAGAAGAAATACAAGCAAGTCAAGGTAAGGTAGCAATAGAATGTACCTGGCCCCAATCAAAACAGAAAGCCTTGTTTCAAGAAGATTAAATTTTGCTATTTGGACCTCAAAATCATCTAGTAGTAATGTATTGATATTTTATTATTTGATCTCAAATTCATCATGAACATGAATCAAACTCATAAAAACTTACTGTAAACGATTGAGGAATTGGATAATGTTGTTAATTGTAATGGCCTTTTCAAACCCTTTGCCGGATGTAGATTTCAGAGTGCTTCCTCAATGGCTGGTAGTGTACTCGTCGGTGTTCACCAGTGTGGCACACCATAGTGGAAGTAACTCTTGCGGTTATAGTGGTTGCTCGACCTAGCTTTGGCCTGTCCCAATTAAAGGCTTAAAACTATTATTAATGGCTGACTAACAATGAATCTACACACGTATAATACAAACTTATGCGGAAACAATTAAGGGTTTACTTTCATTAGTCAGCTTAGTTTATTAAATCTTTTAACAGGAATTATCTTTTTATGGAGAATTTGGAACTTCCCTGCTACTCAATGGCATCCATGCCATGCACTGGCTTAACGCTATCGCAATATACAGGATGGGGTACTATTTATTTGTGTAGCCGCCGTACTGCAGTGTACATCAGTTCTATCTTCAATGGGTTTCTTCGGGCTTACGAGCTACAGTGATTAATTTCGCTTTCGAAGAATCCTTGGTTCCAATACCAAAAATGAATAATAATTATAATAATAATAATAATAGTAAGTGTAAATGCCAATCTACATGTATGCTGATACATCGCCTATAACAATTTTATAGAATGCCCGTCAATTGCATGCATGCTCGTCATGCACATGGTCTTTTTTCCTATTACTGTACAAGTCCGTCAATTGAATATCTATTACACGCTCGTCATTCACATGGTCTTTCTCCTACTACACGCCTGTCACTTAATGTACAAGTATGTGCATGCTTTTCATTTGTGTGCTCGCATGCTCTTCAGTTGCATGCTTGGTAGCTCTTCCTTCGGGTCCATTCTGGAGGCAAACGGCACCGCTAAATGCCTCGACCAACACTATGTCTCGAGTTAATACACTATGTGTATACATGTTCCATGTACTCTGTACAATAAGTATGAGGGTCACTTAAACATTCAATCAGGCACTATTCTAATAATTATAAGTCTTCTAAGTAATCTGGTTCATCCACTTTAGGTCTGAATCACGTGCAAGCAAATATTATTATGTAGGTTTAGTGTCCTTTCCGTCACATTATTTTTGCCATGTGTCCATTCAGTTTTCCAAGAAATACTACCTAGCCCGTAATCATTGACTGTCTGTCCTCAGGATATGCTGTCATGTTACAGTGTAGGTTTTTGGCCTCTTTACAGCCGAACACCTACATGTATTGAAATTGTTCTGTCTTCTCACTAAAACTTTCCTGCGAATTAAAAAAAAAAAAAAAAAATCCTACGGACTTGAAACTTGATATCTACGTAGACCTTATGGTGTAGACGAAACCGCAACTTTTTTTGTGATGATGTCATCGATTACATCATAAAGGTGTAATATATGTCATGACACCATATCTAAAAAATTATTACAGTCAATACATATTTAATGTTTGCATCATGTGAAACTTCAGAGCCTAAAAAATGCTTACAACACTAGTTGCAGAGAAATTTGACCTTTTTTTCCCCCTGGTTCAGAAACCACAAGGGACATCAAGCTAAAACCTTGCATGTATTCAAGCAGGGACGTGTTACATACAACATTTGAGACATAATCATGTCTCACGTGACATCACTTACCTGTGCAGGTTTACAAGATCTATAGACATCTCTTCATTCCTTCATTCCTTCAGTCATTCATTTATCATTCAGCATTCATTTATTCATGAACTGAACACCACACTTTTGTAGAGAAACAAACAAACTAATGTCAAATCTTTTACTGTGTCTGTCCTCAAGATATGGCATATCCTGTGATCTTTTACTGTGTCTGTCCTTAAGCTATGACCTAGCCTGTAATCCTTTACAGTGTCCATTACATGTGTACCTCTATGCTGTGTCTGCCCTCAAGCTACATGTATGACCTAGCCTGTAATCCTTTACAGTGTCTGTCTTAAAGATATGACCTAGCCTGTAATCCTTTACAGTGTCTGTCCTAAGGATATGACCTAGCCTGTAATCCTTTACAGTGTCTGTCCTAAAGATATGACCTAGCCTGTAATCCTGTACAGTGTCTGTCCTAAGGATATGCTCTAGCCTGTAATCCTTTACTGTCTTTCCATGAGAAATCCATCGTAAATCTTGTTTGGAAAAAGAAAATAGCCAGAGAGTGGATGAAAGATTTTATAAGCACCACATTGAGTAGAACTACAAAATAATACAAACTGCTGAGGCAGTACGAAATAATTGGTCTTTAAGTACTACTTTTGTCACAGTACAACCTCAATGGATTTGCATTGAACAATTGAACTTTATTGTTTTTCCCCAGTTTCTATAAAATACTATAATTTAATTCTGAGTATAATGAAGATAATGAAACCAACATTATCCCACCAACCTACGATATTTAGTTTAACATTGTAAAACAAATTTTTTAGTTTAGTGTTGCTGTTGTTGTTTTAGGCATATTATGTAACTCACACAATCACAACCACATACATGTACCTAGATGCTGAAGAACGCTATTGATTTAATACCATTGTCAACACAGACACGTTTTCAATATTTAGGCCAAATGACAACAATATCATGTTACTTCTTTTGCAAAAGGAGAGAGAGAGAGTTCTTTTTCTACCATTACTTTGTACCTACCGGTAGTTTCTTTTTGACATTACAACCTGGATTGTAACTGTGTTATTAATATTTGTGTAAATCAATTAAGCTTCCCCCTCTCTCTCCTATGACAAACTTTTTTGCTACAAGCATGCAAACTTCCTGATAATCTTTCATTTACCCTTGGTCATTATCCTATTAACAACGGCCTTTCACATGTGTTGTGTGTAGGTACTGGTAATTTATTTTTATCCTTTTTTTTCCTTACTCCTTTTATAATTTGCATACAGACATGATTCATACAGATGAGGGCCAAACCGTCGTTACAAAATATTGTCAAGGTGTACATGTACATGTATGTGAACGTGTATTGTTCATACACAATGCACTAGCGGTGTTAACAAATACTAGTACATGTACATGTTGTATTTGAATTTTATTTTAAATCAAATTACATGAGTAACTTGAAAAGTGTTCCCGGGTTGTTTCGATCTTCTTAAGAGGACCGTTTTCAAGTGTGAAGATAAAAAGAACAATTTGCGAACATTGTATACAAATCATCTCTTCAAGTACAAAGAGCGTTAAATACAAACTTTTTTGGGGGGCAATTTGAGATCAATTAGGAAGTAAAACCTATTTTATCAGCATTACAAATACAGCCCAATATAAGGTGTTGAAAGGGATCAAGGCCATTGGTCTAGGACTGTTCTATACAGAACTGCGAAAACATTTCAGTAGATTGAACAATTCCTAATTTCCATTGTGTTCCGTTGTTGGCAGCTGTACAGTACAGATGGCAAGAAAATTCTGAAATAAAAAAAAAATAAAAAAAAACGTATTTAATACAGCTTATGAAATATACATGTTGCATTAGCATAGTTAGTCGTTTAATCCTAAAATTAATCCTACAGGCTACGGGGTTGACTTATGTTGTGGCTTATCATTTTAAAACAACAGTCGGCAATCAAACTTATTTTTGCCACAAACTCATTGATTCATCAAGAAGCCAGACCTACAGTAATCTATGTACATACATGTAGGCGCTATTACATGTACATGTACGTTCAACTGTGATCTCATTTATTACAATACGTCTATATTATATTTCTTTTAATCTGAAATTAGAACGATCTATAGTGCTACACGTTAAGGTCATACCCTACTGTCCGAATCCCATTTCTAAGTTACAATCATTACTGTTTTTACATCTCTGTAGTTGGCATCAAAGGGTAGAGGTAAAATCTAACAAGACTACAGTAGTTCAAATTGCGTGAGTCATCAGGCTTAGTGCGCCAACTGTTAGCATGTTGTAAGGATATAACAATAAAAAAATGCCAAGGCCTACAAAAAAAGATATTTTCTCTGTTTCTGACCTTTTGATTCTGGCTAATTTTGGGTCCAATCGGAAAGCACGTGTGATTGTGAATCAGTTACTGGTAGGTAGGCCCTACTAGTATTTCCCAAAAAAAAATCACATGTATGTATCACATACCTGCAGTATGTAATTTTTCCCAGTGTAAAACAGCAAATTGAATTCAACTGCTTGTCAGTACCGGTAGTTACTACACATACTACTTGTCAATAGTTAGTAGTTATTTACATGTAAATGTACTGCCTAGCGAAATGTATACAGTAGTAAGTTAGTCATTACTGTAATATTTGCAGATGAAATAGTTGTCCTTGTTTTATTTCGGCTAAAACGTGTTCCCGTACGTTTTGTGATGGTTACACCATGCCTAAGAAAAACTTACATGTAGCCTAAATGTTTACATTCTATTAACCACCCAAAACAAACATTTCATTTCTGAAAACTTTATCACCCAAATAACCCGTTTCTCAAACACAACACTAACATTTATAATATTCGATCCAGTTTGGTGAACAAAGTTCAGGAAATATCATTTAAATGCTCATTGTTGTATGATGTACATGTACACAAAGCAGGATGAGACTTTGCGTTCAATTGTGGATGTTGACTCATGCATCATGTCGTTAACAATAGCGACTGTCTGGAGTGGGCCTTTAGATCAATGGTTCAATTCTAAATCATGGTAAACAACAAAATGCACAAGTTTGATAAAACTGCCCTAAAATATATAAACAATTGCGGAGTTACCCCGCATTGCCCAGGTTAAATAGGTAGGAGACACTCTTTGACCCGGTTGACAGTGTTAGTGGTTAGTCCCCTCACCCTCCCCTCCCTCTCACCCTCCCCTACCCCCCCCCCCCACCCTCCCCTACCCCCCCTACCTCTCACCCTCCCCCTACCTCTCACCCTCCCC
>JAVCKS010025169.1:17561-29169 GCA_032273685.1 Pteraster tesselatus | reverse complement strand
CATCTTAGAGATGATTCTAGAGCTAAAACTAATGTCATTCTCACTAAGCCTCGGTTAGTATTCACAATGATTCACTGTTGTTTTAATCGCTGTTGTTTTAATCGCGGCGAATGTAGACAAATATAATTTGACAATCTTTTCCAGTTTATAATTAGTTTAGAGTTTATATAACGAATGAATATTGATATGAAGAATTTGTGTTCATTTTAAATGGAACTGGTACTGGTATGGTTGAAGGCTGCAGCCAGTGATATATTGGGCTCCAGTCCCTTTTTAGTAGGTCCAGTAAATATATATCGATTTCTCTCAGGTGAAATCTAAAGTCTTTTTAAAGCTAATGACAAGTTCATGCACAAGTCACTCACCATAACAAAAATGTAGCACCAGTTTCAGACCACTGTCGCCATGCAATTGAATCCTGGGAGTTGACCTGAGGTCAATTTTAACTTCGAGAGTTGGGTTTACCTTCCATTTGAAATTGTGCAGCAAAACAATTAGATTTGTGTTGTTTGTTTCGTAAGTTAAAATAATTTTATACAAAATGTCTAGTTGCTTAATATCTCACCTGCACAAAAAAAATTACTATTTTAGAAACATTTATTTAAAATTATCGTGTCAATTGAAGTTCTATGCGAAAAAAATGTACATGTATGTATTTAATATATAGGTTTGATTAGAATATTTCCAGATTCAAAAACCAAAAAATCTATTTAGTTAAAAGTCTGATTAAAAGTTTTATCCAATAAAACTTTTATCCAATAATGTTTGTAATTTAACAGATCTTTGCAACGAAATGTGATTTTTTCTGCACGCCGATTTTCATTGTCTCCATTATAAAAATTGTTTTTGTGTTAACTGCTTTTTTGAGCCTCAGTTAAATAGATTTTGAAATATTATTTTTTCCTCTTTCAAAAAATTGTTTTCCAGTATACTTTTGTAATTAATAATTTAATTTATTCAAAAATAATTTAGCTTTGTAGCACAAGCCCGTAATAAAATTCAAGTACCCCCACCATCACCCTCCCCAGTAACCTACGCACCCCCAACTAGGATTATGGTAGATTTCCTTTTGTATGGCCTAGATATAATGGCAGTACCTCCCATTTAGAGAATAGGTAGAAATTATGTGATGCACTGAAATGAAGTTATATTAAATGTATATGTAAACATGTATTTAAATCAAGTACCTACATAGGTTACTAATTTTAACCGTTAATATTTTGCCAAGGAAAACAGCCCCCTTGTAAATTATTTCAGAAGAGTTTCCGGATTCAAATTCCGAGGATAACTTAATTCTATCTCCCTTTTTGTGATGACGGCAAAACTGAAAATTAAATTTTATTAAATTAAAACAATTACAAAATATTTTCACGAATGCTGTTGAAGGTGCACGTACAGGCCTACCCAGAATAAGATGTGTTTAAAGAGTTCGGGGAAAGGTTCTCGTAGTATTTCCGCTGTCTTTAAACACGCCTACATTGCTTCTTATTGCGTTGTCGTTTGGTGCTGGAGACTGGTTTTATTTTGGTTGTTTCGCAGTCTGCAACCACAGGTACTTTTTTTTTATATTGCCTTAAATTATTGGCGAGTTTGGTGCACTTTTTACAATCGGCTCCTGAAATAATCAACGTGTGCTATATCTGGAAATCTGGAAATTGTTTTGAAGTCAATTTCCGATTTTGAAGAACGTGACGATTTTGGGAAATAACTATTTATATTATATAATTATTATTTGATCAGTCGAAAAAGATTATGTACGTTTATTATATTTTATATAAAGAACTCTTTTCCCCCAAGAAATATAAATGCCAGATCTAAAAATTTGGTCAACTCTACCCTACAGTCATTCACAAGTGATGTAGTTTCAAGAATGCTTTTATAGGAAATATTTTAATGGGAAAGGTTATTCATCGTGGTGATAATTATAAAACAATAAACCTATGCTATGTCTTACGATGTACACCGCGATAGGGCACGTGACATTTCGACTGCGTGCTTTCAGTCTTCGCCATGCGATGGTGTAGAACGGTCGATATGTCCTGCCGATGCGTCTACGGGGCTTGACCAATCCCTCCGACCGATAAGCAGTGATCGCTCTTCACTATCGCCTAACGAAGATCAGCAGTACGCAGTCGAAACGTCGCGTTCCATTCGTTGTCTACAAGCAATCACACCTATTTTTCCCCAAACGTTTTCTTCCCGCTTGAAGCTTTTACATTGTAACATTCCAACTGATTTGCGTATTCTTAACCAATTTACCATAATTATTATATTTGCATATTTTCATAGTTTATTAGCGAATTATTCATTCCCTGTAAATAATAGTAACGATTTTAGTTCAAGCGTGGCTATGAAATGTGTGATCTCGTTAGATTCGAAACGTGCTTGTCGCATGGACGTCTGAAATGTGTGATCTCGTTAGATTCGAAACGTGCTTGTCGCATGGACGTCTGAAATGTGTGATCTCGTTAGATTTGAAACGTGCTTGAAATGTGTGATCTCGTTAGATTTGAAACGTGCTTGAAATGTGTGATCTCGTTAGATTCAAAACGTGCTTGTCGCATGGACGTCTGAAATGTGTGATCTCGTTGGATTTGAAACGTGCTGGACGTCTTGTAGCCTTTGTCAAATAATATAACCAACAGAGGGCGGTGTTCGCTTCGGAATGGACGTATGGTAAAACAGTAATGATCGCAGCTGTAGACGTATGTAAGAATCAGTCTTTAGCAGAGACTAACCAATAGCTAAGTCTGTAATGAGAACCATGCCCGACGATCATCAGTAAGAATCGGTAGTAAAAACTCACTACTGGAAATCATGTCCTTTTGATGCGAGCTGTATATCGTAATGAGCACACCTTAAGGATATATTGTATACATCTTCTTTTCCTATTAGGTGTTTCCATTTGATTTAAGTATTTTTTTTGCAGTTCAGCAGCAGTATTTATTTTTTGTTTCCAGTAAACATCGGAATTCGTCTAGTAGTTTTTGAAATACAACGAACTATTTAAGTTTCATGGGACGTGTGCTAAACGAAATACAGCGGCCGTATTGGGGTAGTTTTCTGACCGAAAGGGTTGAGAATGTGTATGTGTTAAAAGCAACAATGTAAAACATGCAATGATTTATGTAGAGATTGAAGTATTTTGGTTATTTTGCTTATTGATACCGCACTGATCATTACCGTGGTAGATACCAATTTAACTTGCCGTAATGATTTGGTTGGTCACCATGTTTGTTGGGCGCCATGTTCGTTTAACTAAATCCCATTCCGTCTGTGAAAATATTCTCTGTAAAAATTCTTTCACATAAATCTTTATTCAGAAGTTGTAATAATTATTAAAACGGAAAACATTTTATAGAGAAATAGTAGGTTGCCAATATACTAGAAGAATGTTTAGTTGCAAATACCGAAAATAGAAATTATATCAAATTATTTGTACATAATGTAATATACACAATTGCACATGAAATTCTATATACCTCTAAATATGAAGTGTTCAGAAAAATCGAATAAAAGTATATGAAATACATGTATGGTCAATTGTATCAATGGTTCCTTGAAACTTGTGTTCGGTAGACAAACATTTACTAGCAATCAAAGTTATGCCGTTGCGCCGTCTAGAAATGCAAAAATTAACTTATTCGTCAATAGTAGTTTCCATACTCCCGCGCATAATGCGTATAAATATATGCGTAATGTTTGTCACGTCTGAATCTCGCCACGTGTCAATATCAGACCCACACCAATAATAGGTGCCAACATCTGTCGCCAGCCCTCTATAGAGGCAAACAATGAGTCTGTTGAATATTTGTAGTTTATATTTGTATAAATATATAACATGTCCAGACATCAGATTCGGCTGTCCTTTAGCATACGGCTCTGCCTTGTGTTCATGCTTTATAATACCAGCGAAGATTGGAAGCAGAAACGATATTGAATATTTTCGGTAAGTGTTTACGTGTGAACCGCTATTAATGATCTCATTCGGTCGTGGAGCACATTTAGAAGTGTTTACCAAACCAACAGGCCAGCCTAAATCACACTTTATGATTCGTAGATTACTGCTGAGCAATATACATGTCATAAATGCAGACCGTTGTTTTGGGGTTGGGTTTGCAGAATGATAGACAAATAAGAAGTTTGTTTTGTTTTTAAATAAAGGCCTACAAAACAATTTCCTATTGGTAATGTTTGAAGATACATGTATAACATCGTGTTTATACACGTAGGCAATAGCAGAGATATAACAACGTGTTTATATACGTAGACAATTGCAGAGATATAACAACGTAGCCCAAACCAACAACACATATTCTGGAGAAGTAGACAGTTACTGCTAAAGGGTTACCGCTGATATATAGACATCGAAATTCTAAACGAATATTGCTCGTTTTGGTGAGTTGTTTGCGCTCCCCCCCCCCCCCAACCACCCCCAACCACCCCCAACCACCCATCCCATACTAGCTATAGCTACTGATTAACTACATGTATTTCGTTTTTATCAAAGATTGAATGGTACCTCCCGACGGCTGTTTGACGGAGAATAAACACGCATCCTCGTACCTGAACTACATTATAATCGTACGTGGAGCACACTACTGGAGCAATGTACGAAGCCATGGCATTAAGGGTGACAAAATATGCCTCTATACTTCATTGGGTCGCCTAGGGTTTTGTCAATAAGACTGTGCAAACAGTAACATGGTATTTTCAACACCATCGACAACACATGTACTGTACGGTCCATGCGTTATCGCCGTCAGTCATTTCGATTAATGACCTGAATACAAGGAGAAAATGTGACATTTTTTAGTTCGGCCCGTCTAAAGACTCAAGCACGGGCTATACCCAGCAAACCTTTTCAACTTACCGCTTATTCGTCCAAAAGAAGAACATTGGTAGATGAGCTGATAAACGTTGCAGCTGAAAGGTAAAACGTTTGTACATCTTACGACTAGTTTCAGCACGTGTAATTTTAAACAGCAACGAGTTCATTTCAAAATGGCCGCTCGCGCCACACGTTCATTCAACGACAACTTTGTCCCAATGGCAATGGACGGAACCAACCAATCATCGCTCCAGGATACATCGGAATGTTGCTGCCGCCCCCCGTCCAATTGGTCAGAGTATCTCATGACATCACTATCGGCCAGCCTCGCTGTCGGAGTCACCATGCTCATAATTGGTTTCCTCGTACCCAGGACACCACCCTACAACGCCAGGATCGAACTCACGGCTCGTGAGTACGAAGCGTTGGCACTGGCCTACGCCAAGAGAGGGTTTCTGCTCGACGTCGTCATGGTGATTGGGCTTGGCTGTATTCTGATTGGTGCTATTATTCTATCCACTCTCCATGTGTATACGTACTGTAAAAACGAAGGGTCTGTGCGTATGACCCGGTCGTTCGGCGATGAAGGCGATAGCATCCCGTTGGAAACCATTGCAAGAAGAACCCATAGCTACGGAGGTCTTGCAGAAACCGAACGATAATTATCAGCAAGTCAACGAGATTTAAGCACTTCAGTGTACGCGCATGTGAATGGCATATCGCAGTAGCAAGCTGTAGCGACCCGCCTACAATAAACACAAAATGAATATAATTTGTTTTTAGACAAACACTCGGACCACAAACGGTGGTATTTTTCAAATTAGTACGACAAGATCGTATCCAACAATAAAGAAAATAATTCCACACGCTACAGCAACTCGTATTCATAAGAAAAATCTTTATTGAAACTAGAATCGTATATAGTTATATTAGGCCTGCTGCCGCGTGAATCATAAATTGGTATAAATTACTTGCCGTAGAAGCGGTAATACAGACCCTACCGAGCAGGGACCATGTAATCTGGTAGTGCCTTTATTTCAAGAATGGTGCATGGATACACATCGAGACGGCCACGAAGGCCTGCCCCACAACATGGCCGCCATTCTATAGAGTCCGCTAAAGACGGTCATTGATGCAGCCACTTCAGCTATAGTAAAAATGTGGATATATTTTGACGGGCAAGTAATACTACGTAACGGTTAAAAGCAATAACGGCGACAACCCATCCCCAAGCCCGACGGTTCCCGCGCCAAACAGCTTCAAGATGGTGGTTACGATAAAGATCCCAGGCCTGAGTTTAGACCGATTTTAACTTGAGAAATAATTTCCAATAATTAATTTATTATTTGGTAGGTTTGCCTTGCTCCCGGTTTGAAATAGAAATATGGCAAGGAAAAAAAACCGCACATTGGCTGGCATTGTGGCAATAGCGAAAGTTTTCACTTCAAGGGACAACAAATCTGTAAACTTCCGTCGGTGTTCCATACCGATGCTACACCTGACTCTGTGCATGTGGGATTTTGTCTTGTTTTTAGAAGCTACAAGATGACTACACTAGTCTCACTCAAGCCTGGTGGAAATTAAGGTCCCATAATGATCGGTGCTGCTCCCAACAGTGTTTGTGGAAAGGTGACAACAGGCTGGATTGTTTACGGCTGGAAAACGGTTAAGCCACAGTAAATTTGGAGGGTAAAACACTTTTTTCTTCTTCCTAAATTAGAGTAATTATGTATGATATCTTCCTGGTTATTTATGCATTGTAAATGTCAACTACAAATAATAACTTTCATCTGAAAAAACAGAATGTTGATTTGTGTTATCAGCCAGAATGTGTACTACATAATAATAGCAACGATATATTAGTATACAAAACAAATATAATACATGCTTGGTATAGCAGACGGTACACATACCAGAGTAGACGTGTTCAAAACAAAACAACAAAACCCACAATAATTAAAACACCAAGATAAAATACAACTGTATATAGAAAAGTTTGAAAGAACTGAAATTTGCCAAGTTTTGCCAAATGAGACTAGATTGCTGTCGATGTCTTCTGCTCTGCTGTTTAACCCTCTCACTATTGCCATGTATACCAGTCAATATTATGTAATTCTATTATGAATAGAATACAATGTGTAATTTTAGCCGGTTCTCACTAGCCTTATTCTGAAAACATGTTGGTAGCGAAAGGGTTAAACAGAGGCTTATTGGGGTGGGTGGCCAGTCCTCTTCTCCGCCGCCTTTGTTCACTCATTCTCTTAATGAGACAAGCTACTCATTTACAGCTGGGTGGACTGAGGCCCTCTCGTGGACTTAAACTCACGATCTCGGGACCTAGAGGCGAGCGCTCTACCGCGCGCTCAAGCCATCTCCCATTCCAAAATGTCAGACCCCCAACAAAAGAGTGGTTAAAAACGTGCTTGTCTTTTTTTTGTAAACCGAAGTTACGAAACCCAAGGTGTACCAAAAGTAAAAGGGCGCCATAACCAAAATGTAAATTTCGAACGAAATAACAATAAATAAATTTACAGTTTCATAAGGTTGTAAAACCCCCTTAACCGTACTTAGGAAAAACATCCTCACGACCTAATATTCATCTACAATAATGACGAGATAACGTCAGTATAATGTCTAATTACAATACTTATTATAATACATGAAAATCTCTGCTCACCAGACAAAAACTAGAATATTTACACATCGTTAATTGTAACCGTATATCAATACCATTACCAGAAGTAGAAAATGCTTACAAAATAGAAATCGTTATGTTACAGAGGATGTGTTTTGCTTGAATTCAAGTACAAAACAATTTGACAACAGTTTCACAATCGGCGCTCCATACACTTTGGACGATGCTAAAGCGAAAAAGGCAGCACAATGTGAAATGGCGCCAATTCGTTGCACCATTATTATAGAGTGCCCAGGACTGGTTCATCTTTGTATAGACTCGTAAAATTTATTTTATTTTATAATACTTTCGTAAGAAGAATAACATACTTGGCCACTTCTGTAGATCCTTGTGGTAGGCCTACCCGTCGTTTCGTGAGTATTTAAAAAAGAGAACTACATTCTCTGGCGGCGCTGTTGGCTTACGGATAACGTCACAGCAATGAGAGTGGTTGTTTTACACAGGTCCAACCTCCTCAAGTAGAGGATCATAAAGGCGTACGACATGTGACGTCACACTTGACAACCGAATCGATCTGCGGTAGCTGCAGTGTACATGCATTACAAAACCTCATAGGCAGAACATGCTGTTTGGAGCCGTGCAAATTCGGTACGGCCTGTGTGTGTGTAGCTTTTGGCAAAGGATGTAAACAGCGCCCTCTATCATCTAAGAACGTGTTGACAAACAACATATTTAAAACTAGCTTACACGTCGCTGTTTGTAATGGTTTTTTGACTTTTTTCGAATCCTGAGAATGTTATATTTCATATTTTGAAAGACACATACCGCCCTTTAGCCATCCTATTGAAGAACATGTGATCAAAACAGCCCCACGTACTCAACACTACTCGTGGTGCGAATTGTACCGGCTATGTCCAGTATTGGGGTATAGCTGGTTTTTCAAGTTTGGAAGGAATTGTTTAATGCAACCGCCATGATTTAACTTGGTACTTATTGCGCCTAGTTCGTACAATCATATCCATCAAGCGAAGACCATCCTTACGGTGCCGGTGAGATCGCAGCAGCAGCAGCAGCAGCAGCAGCAGCAGCAGCAGCGCGACGCCAAACGGTGCCTGGTGTACAGGGCGCAATGACACGTTTTATTATTGCTTTTCCGTTCAATCTGTTGGCAGATTGGGAGTAGTCACCAAAACAGGAGTGGCGGGGTATTCTATAGTTAAGCAGCAGATTGTTTCGTTTAGTTGTTTGGCAGTTTCACGGTGTAATTAATATTCTCGAGTGCCGTGCTTATACGTGTAGCACCCCCCGACGGTTCTGCACTGATTGCCTGATTCTACGCTGTATTGAAGTAGGTTGTTTGTTTGTTTCCATGGAGTACTTTGTGAGACTGCGAACAATATTGGTACGACAAATCTGTGAGAGTGAAAGTGGTGGTTCCAGCCAGATATTAGACACAATATAAACTGATTTTTTAGCCAGAGACAACCTTTAAAAGTTACTTGAATACGCGAAGTGCAACCGAAGTGCAACTATAAATAATACTTGCATGTAATAAAGCGGCCAAATAAAATTTAACTGCAGCTAATCGTCCCATTCCTGCTTCCTGATTGGATTTTGAATCTGTCTTAGGTAGGGGTCATGACCTCTAATGACAGTTTCAAAGTAAAACTAAAAGTGGTACATTAGCCATTAAAAAAAAACATGTTTAGCGTCCTGCCTTTTTAAAAATAGGAGGAGGCTGCCTTTTTTTTATTTTTTTAAATGGCTGCCTTTTTTTTTTTTTTTAAATGGCTGCCTTTTTTTTCTTAAATGGTCGCTACTTGGACTAGGGAAATGACATATCGGGTTTGTATGGGCACGATGCAACAGAAATTGAGGAATAGATTATAGACTCCTAAAAATATTCCATATTTCTTTTAAAAAAAATAATAATAAAAAAAAGAAAAAAAGAGGCGGTCTCAAAAAAAGGAAGCTGGCGGGGACGCTAAACATGAATTTGTTTTTAAATGGCCTTAGCCAACCTAACAGGGGTTAACATGACAACCTGGCAGCCGGATTAAAGGACTCAGCCCTCATTCTTATCCAATGTTTATACAACTTCCTTAGATTAAAAAGAGCAGCATTCTGTGAAATTATTTTCAGTATACAATTATAAACAGTCCTTTTTATCCCAAGTACCCGGACGAACAACTCGTTTAAATTTTACTTGGCCAAAGTGTCACATTTCGAATATAAGAAGCTACTCTAAGTCGCAATCACAAACAATGCCAATCACGTGATTATATATGATACATACAGGTGGATTCTGGAAACATCTTTTTTTGTTTTAAATCACAGTACAAAATATTAACAATACCTCAACAAATGAAGCTTTTTAAAACCGGATTATTGTTTACCACGAAAACCCTTTCAAGTACTGTAGTTTGAAATATTTAACAAGTATGTACATGTAGGTACAAACTATTAAAGATAGATGAATAGAACATAGCCTGGCTAGTTTTATGCTTAGCGCGAAAGCAAGTTCTCCATAATAATAGATGGTACAATAGATTTTATGTACAAAAGTCGGTTTAACAGTGGTTTTTTCGAAGCGTGCCGTTTACCCAAACCTATAAGGTTAGCACTCCTAATCATACACCACTGCCAAACACAAGCCAAGCAAACCCCAACACCAATATTCAGCTTGCGGTGATAAACGATAATAACAAACTTACCCTATGTCTCGCGATGGAGTCAACGAAAGGGAACGTGATGTTTCGACCGCATGTTGCTAGTCTTCATCAGGGCTGTAGAACGGTCGTCATCCTCCTTAGATGCTTCTACGAGGGATCAGTCAAGTACTAGTTGCACCGTTATTGGTCAGTTCGCCAGAGGGTAATGCATTGCGTGACACATCTAACCATTCACTCCAAACGTCGCGTTCCTTTTCGTTGACCACATCTTGAGACATAGGATTAGTTTGATACTACCAACACCAATATTAACATAAAGAAGGCCTCTGGAACCAGGTATATATATAGAGAGAGCGATTCGTGAAGCTGCTCGGGACTACCTCTTGGCGTTGCTGCCCGTTGAGGACTGACGGACCGGCCCACTGCTACGACGAACTGACTGATGGAGATAGTTGGAACGACTACAGAGGGAGACAGACAACCACATTATTGCACTCCGGGGTTGTTTGGTTTTGGGGAGATGGTGAAGATGACTCCGTATCATTTTCCCAGATAACTTCCGAGTTAGTTTACCAGGAATCGAACCAGGGACCGGTGGAATGTCAGCTCAATGATCTCACCCTTCAGCAATCAAGGTTGTACATTAATCCTTCTTTTTGTTACGGGTTAAACTGGCATGACGGATGTTTTGATTTTAGTGGCGAGGTCAAAATGACAGATTGATAAAACTCATGTAATGATCACAGAGGCTCCGGCAAGTTGCAACCTCATCTTTGTGGAGACTGTCTTAAAACTGTTTAGAGGGCGCTGTTCTACCTAGTTTGTAAGACTGTCTTGAGAACTAGGCCTTGAAGCAGGAGTGGAAGATATAAGCTTGACAATAACTGTTCTTGTAAGATTGCAAACATCCAATCAGGGGGAAAACTAGAAGAATAACCCATCTTCAATAACTCATGTTGGGACTGCCGTACATGGTTTGCAGTAAATGGTAATAGGAGGTTCATTTCCTGCCGGGTAATAACGTGGATTTTCAGGGGTTCTTTTTTACCACAGAATCACAGGGGAGGAATGATCCAAGGTAATGGGCCAAGTTTCCGACAAGACTTTCCTACAGACCAGATAAACGGCAACCTCTATTAGCCTGTTTGAAGTATGGCAGACACAATGGAATGGGGCTGTTCTGATCGAGTATTAAAATCTAGAGTTTTCACCCAATCGGAACAGCGCCACCCTATTGTATCCGCCATACTTCGAAGAGACCTAATGGTACTACAGTCTCCACCAAGAAAGGTGCATGCATGTATAAAATGCTGTTTCAGTTTAAGCTTTAGAAATCATGCGATATCTATGTTACAAGCTGTTAATGATTAAATTGCAGTTAATATAAATCACAAAACACACCCAATGGTAAAACCTGGTGTAGTTGTGCGGTGCGATGTTTTACATATCTTGCTAAAATCGTTTCAATGA
>JAVCKS010025168.1:22408-34774 GCA_032273685.1 Pteraster tesselatus | reverse complement strand
GTTAGTTGGTGATGTTTTAGAAGCAGCAATGTGATTAGTTAACATCAGAGGGTCTAGTAGACCTGCCGCCTTACTGGAGACATCAGCAGTATGAAGACAAGACTGACTGAGAGTGTTTCTCAGTGCAAACATAATGTTACAAAGACTGATCACTGGACTTGAACAATTGTTCAAGAATGTGTTAGTATGGGAGGAAAATATGACCGACCGTAAGACAGGGGCCCCAAGGGATGTGATCGGATGACTTGGGTAGGGGTTGTCTTGAGGATTAGTGGATGAGTAGAAAGGAAAAGATGATGGAAGGGAAATGCCATCTGTTAGAAAACATCAATATGATTTAGGGTAAGGTGGAAAAAGGAAGGGGTGATTATTATTACAGATACATGTCTTACACTGTATTGGTATATGAAGGAACTCAATTTATAATCCTTGAAAAAATCAGATGGCCTTACGTATTTTTTCTTTATTTCAAGGATGAAGTCTAGTTCAATGTGCTCCATACCTTGTTGTTGTGACATCTTATCTTCATCCTCATCCCAGTTTCTGAGACGTCTACGTTCATTAGCCTGTATCTCCTCACCAGGAGAGGGAGGGTACTTAGTGCTTGGGAGATTCCGAGTGATCATTGAGGTCCTCTGGGGGCCAGTGTCTGCTGCTGCGGAGGTATCACTGGAATCTTCGTGGCTGTTTGACACCATTACACTTGCAGTGGTAACAGAACTATCACTTGAATCTTTGTGGGTGTGTGATGTAACCTTAGCAGTGGTGTTACTAGAGCCAGTCAGCTCTCTGGGTCGACTTAGGTCTCTGCCGGTTCTAGCAATCAGGTCTAATACATCACACTCATCATCGTCAAGAACTGGATAACACCACAAAATGAATAACAAGATTACTCTCAGTGTTACTCCCATTGCTGTTGTCACCATTGTCATTGTGGTCACCATAATCATTCATTGTCGCCATTGTCATTGTTGTCACCATCATCATGGTCACCATAATCATTAATTGTCATTGTTGTCACCATCATCATGGTCACCATAATCATTCATTGTCACCATTGTCATTGTTGTCACCATCATCATGGTCACCATAATCATTCATTGTCACTACTGCCTTTACCTTTTCTGGGCATGTTTGCCACCATCTCAACCCTGGAATTAACGACCCTCTCTGTGTCTCCTTGATTCCTCATTGGTGGATGCTCAGTCAGGTCAAAGGCCTAATGAAGAAAGCAACAAATGTAATATATTGTGATACATCTGCACCTGCAACCATAACGGAAGAATGAAGTACACCTAGACAATGAGTACAGTCATAGTTGCAAGGCTCACCATAGTCAGATTGACAGAATCTAGTACACTATATAATTAGCAGTCGACTAGTTTTGTCAGTTTAATTACCTGATCTGACGAAAAGTGCATTAGGGCTGCTTTCCTCTCACTTTCACGAACAGAGCGATCATCTAAGAAAATATCAAAATCAACTTCCACAAAATATATACATTCTATATTAATGACATCCCTGATTATTCAGACAACTTAATAAATAACAGACTTACTGCCAATCTCAACAAGTCATACAGCAATATCTACTCAGTTCTCACCAAGTTTGCGGAGGTTTGGCAATAGGTGAACCATGAAGAGTCGATAATCTGGCTCATTCTTAGTAACAGGGTTAAGACGTAGGTCTACCTCCTGAAGACTTGTGTTGTGACGGAGACGAAATAGCTCCTTCAGTGTTGCTATGTTGTTGTAGTAGCTGAATAGATATAAATGTAAGGATGTGCACCAATAAACCAATGTGTGTATCATCAAGGTTTCACAATGAGAGAAGGGCAGGGGCACTTATTGTTTTTCCCCAAAAATGTTCCTGAACTCTCAGGTTAATCTAGTAAAATTGTGTGTAATACTGGTTTTTAATGTTATCTGTAGCTTCATTATTTTATTTCCCATTACTCATTTGCTTATTTTGGATAATAATAGTGTTGCTTCCCTGTACAATCTGTAGCTAGCTATGAATAACAAGTTACTATGTGATTTGTGTGGTTTTGATGCTTTCCATGCGAACGTTTCATTACTTTATTTCTCCCCAACCCACCAGATTAGCAGCCTGTCTGTGTTCGGCACCTCTTGATTTACAAGTTAAGCACTGGGCTTCTATAATATCAGAGGTAGAACACGAAGTAAACATTAGGAATACTATTTAGTAGTATGATAGCACAGTATTTATGGGTAGTGCAGCAGGATTGTACATCGTCTAAGTCAGTAAGTGGTAAGGATACATATTGAGACGTTCTAGCACAGCGAGGTGTTCTAATCCATCGAGACTCTGCAATGCATTCCTTGAGAGGTCTAGGTGCTTAAGACGAGCGAAGTTCTGTAACGCTGTTCCAAGATGGGTAACTTTCTCCTGATAGTTGCCAGGTAAGGCTAACGAACGCACATCATCTAAAGACACAGTAAACAGCGCTTACATTAATTATACAGATTTTTATTTAAAATAAGTACTGATAAGACAAGGGTAAAAACAAAATTCTCTTTAGTTACTACTACTAGTACTAGTACTAGTAGGCCCTACTAGGCCTAGGAACCACTTCCCAAAAACACACCCTATGTTGTATACCCAGCCTTTACATTACAATGACGAGTGGAAGGTAAATATTTGAAATATAAGTGGTACTAGAAAAATAAACTAGAATTACAAATGATCGGAGCTGGTGTTTGCGTTCTTTGTTTCTAGAACTTTAAGTTTGATTATTGATAAATGGGAGTTTAGACTATGCACTATTTCTAGTATTTGTCAACTCTAGTCTGGGCCGGGTGGGAGAAATATTTTTTAGGGTTAGATCCGGTTATAATTATGTCCTAGTATTGGTTTAGATCCGACTGTTACCACACCTTAGGCTTAGGCTTAGGCTATAGAGCCTATTCAAATAAATATTCGTAAGCAACTCACCAAGCCCATGGACCAAGCTGCCCTCAGCCTGGCCAGGCATCTGGGCGAGGTCTCATAAGTAAGGCCTAGTATTAATTATTGATGTAATGAAGTTAATTACGTTACCTACCAAGTTTTTCGGGGCTCAAATGAACCCTTCCCTTTATCCAACTCTCGGTTATTTTCAGCGTCATTTTCTACCAAAATCAAAGCCGCAGAATTTTGAAAATCGAAACCATGGTATTGTTTGGGTCGGGTACCTATCCGGATGAGTATGATATATGATAATGTGTGTGAAAGAAGTGTTAATGAAGACTAGGTCTCAGTCTGGAAAACAGAGTTTATTTAATATCACCAGGGGGCGCTGTTCTCGGATCGATCAAAGATCGTCTTCGTCTCCGCCGGCCCGCCTTCATTAATTAGTTAGGCCTAGTTTTGCTTGATTGCTTTGAATTAAAAACACGAAATGGCAGAGTCGGATGAGATTGACCTTGATGTCTGCTTGTCATCTTATGACTACGTTTTCAAGCCAGACGTTTTCAAGTAAACTAATTTCATAACTTTATTACAAAGGCGCCATAAATATTCGTATTACTTGTTAATGTTACTTGTTAATGTCACTTGTTAATGTCACTTGTTAGATCGTACGTGATTTTTCGCACATACAAAAACTGTGGTCTGGAGCTTGAACTGTTGAACTTGAGTGGTGAGATCAAGAAAGATTGGTGGTTTAAATCTTGTCGTGAACTACTAGGCCTATATGATTTACTTAATGATTGGATTGAAGCTGCTTTTATTTTAGTTATAATCCTGATTCCGTATAACCGTATTACCTGTTTCACTGTCACACTTATCAATATCACTCAGGGGTAAAGTGGCCTTCATCACTGGAGGTGGATCTGGAATCTGCTTTACAATTGCTGAAGTCCTCATGAGGTATGTCCTGCAGTGTTGCTAAATTATTGTTTTTAGAATTTAGGCAGCCATTCATCAGTGCAATGTTCATTATGCAAACTTTTAGTCTACCGGTTACTCAGTACTACTCAGTAGTAATAATATTTGCCTAAAATTATTATTCATTTAATTACAGACACCAGTGCAATACAGCAATAGCCAGCAGAAACTTCCAGAAACTACAACAGGTTAAATTAATTATATTCAGTCATTTTTGCCAACTTGTACTTTTGTCTGAATTGAGAATTGAAATCTGTCTTGTTTCAAAGCCAGCTGATAAATAAAATAAATAGCAGGTGTATTTTTATTTCTTTTGCTCTACATTGACCATTGAGTCAGTCAGCCAAAAAGCTTGAAACAGGCACTGGTCAGAGATGTCTTGCACTGAAACTGGACGTCAGAAAAGTAAGCAAACGTGTTTATTCAATTCATAAAGTATCTAACGTATATTTTAATTTTGCAAAAGACAATAGTAACAACTGTAGCATTATATTGATGTACTATTTTCAGCCGCAAACAATACTACATGCAGTGGATGAAGCACTCAGTCATTATGGCAGGATTGATATTCTTGTCAATGGTGAATATATATATGTATAGTTTTGGATATATGAATAATTTGGAAATATTGTTTGGAGTTTGTATGTTTATGCCAACTATCTAGTAAAAAACAGCAATAAATGTGCAAAAGTACAGCAAGTCACTTATGCAGACTAGTGTCCCTTGCCAAAGACTTAAATAAATTGTGAAGTTCCTTTGTCATTCATTTAGGTGCAGCTGGTAACTTCCCTGCCCCAGCCAGTAGTCTGTCCTTCAATGGTTTCAAAACGGTTATTGAAATTGATACGATGGGCACGTACAACACATCAAAGGCAGTCTATGATAAGTACATGAAGGTGAGCCGCCAATACAAAGCCAGTTTTGTGTGTTGATTACATATTTTCTCTCTTTATAAACAATACTGAATCTTGTTTTTAATATTTACAAATTGCCTTTTAGGATCATGGTGGTGTTATCATAAATATTACAGCAACACTGGCCTACCGAGCACAGTTATTTCAAATCCATGCAAGTGCTGCCAAAGCTGCCATCGGTGAGTTCCAATCTTTAAGTCCACCTCATGAAGCATAAACAAGATACTGACCGAATTGTTTCTATATTTTGGTTGACAGATTCCATGACTATGACTCTATGTAATGAGTGGGGACCTCAGGGAATCCGTGTTGTAGGTATAGCACCAGGACCAATTGCTGATACTGAGGGTATGCGAAGACTTGGTAAGACCTTAATTCTGCTAGCTTTACGAGTATATTAAATGTTCTAAATGTAGAGTATTTGGACATTAGTAGTAGCATCAAAATAAATAATTGAAAAGAACTATAAAACAAAATTTGTTCAGACATTCTATAAGTCTCCTTGCCTGTTCATTCCCCCATGTATAGCACCTGGTGGCTTTGACAAGGAGGCCCTGTCCAATATTCCTATCCAGAGGATGGGAACCAAACGAGATGTGGGCGACTGTGCCGTCTTTGTGGCGAGCCCTGCAGCCAGTCTGATGTCAGGCACGACTGTAGTGCTTGATGGGGGCCACTGGATGACGTGTGATAACAACTTTGGGGCTTACAGTAAAATGATGAGTCCCAAGCTGTAGGTGTACAAAGACAGGCACTACCATCCCCCCACAAAATTTCCAACATTCATGGTGTATTTCAGGTTTAATACATCACAGATGTATTATGTTTAAATTTATTCAATCGCCCCCAAAATAACTTTTAATGACTATGTATAATCAATGTATAAAATATTCTATACATGAGTACGGTACATACAAAATGTGACTCTGAGAATACCTGTCTTCAGATATGCCTGTTTTTATATGAAATTAATCATAAGATGACTCTCTATCTGAGACTGTTTCTCTGGATCAAAAACTATGAGAAATTGAAATTCTAAACTAGTTTTAAAATCAGGTTTGCAGAAGATATATTATTTCAGAATAATGACTAAAAAATCAATGTATTTTCCAGTAAATATCTTTACTCAGAAATGTTTGTTGGGGGTAATGTTAGATACTTACAGGATACATTTCACACAAAAAACAAATGTTCCCAATTTCTCAAAATAGCATTTTGCGACATCCGACAGGTTTTCACAGATCACAACACACCTATATTACAGGTATAATAATATGAAAAGTAGAAAGGATGCAAGTTTAGTACTGTTATGGAATAGTTTGATTTGTGCATAGAGTCAAACTAGAGGCACAAATTGGAAATGATACAAAAATAAGTTGATAAAATCCTGATTATTAGCATTGGTGCTATGTACGTGTGCAGTTGTGTTGAAGTATCAGACTGTGTAGTAATTTCATTAAGTAGTTAGTAGCCTTCCTAAACAGGTTCACTTTTAATTAATAACTAAATCTTGTTAGTGACCAATTCAACAATCTTTGTAATGCCGACACGTTTTAGAACACTGTCCCTCCTATCATATTTATATATATATATATGATCTATGCAAATAACTGATGACTATTATGTATAAATTGCCAGAAAATATGTTACCTAGAGATAATTTACAATTTTTGGAAACAAAAAATATATATATTTTGAATTTGTGGAAAACATTTTTGGGGGAGAAATCCTTACAGTATATGTACTTGTATGTATTACAACTTGGCAAGTCAGGAATTCATAATTCTACAAAATACTGTCTGTGTATTAGTTGAGATAGAACAAAGACCTAAAAATGAAGTGACCCTTGCCAAAATACAAAACCTTTATAGACATATATATTTACATTGTTATATTTGACAACGTATCTTTTCAAATGAGTACAAATGTAAAAGTGGAAAAGTACTGAATACAATTATGTGTTCGTAATAAACCCTATGTGAAATTTTAATGTACTGTTCATAATGAACTTACTGTAAAAGTGTATTTCACTATTCATTGTTTGTTTTTAGGAAGAGAGTTTATACAAGCAGTATAAGTTGCCATTGTAGCTTACCATTGATGTGGATGACATGTAGGAGGGCTATTTTACACCATTTGACAAAACCATCTCGAGAAACTGTTGGGACAAGAAGTTTTAAAATTGCTTTTTGTTGGACAAAAACAAGCTTAGCACACTTAAGTGTTTGGCCTCTCCATTCAGGCCACTGCAGTGTTTGGGACTTTCTCTCACCATATACGTACCTCTTCATATTGTATTTTTATAGTTCCACGCATGGCTGTATCTTTCCGTTTAAAAGCCTCAGTCAGGGATCGAATCATGACACAACACTGAATAAAGTTGTCCAGTTTAATCGTTCTTACATCCGATCTATCAAACTTCGTCACTGCTAGGTTGCAGAAAGTTGGTGATCTGGAGGATGACATATTAAATGTTACTGTAATGCAGGTAAAATACTAATTTTCAATGCCATTAGCCAGACATGTTCATAATTGAGTGGTGATCTATCGCTTCAAATGGTCTGTAAAACATCTGTACTCACACATTGAATCCGAATGTGGCCAGTGCTGTTCGAAGTTCTGCAGCATCAATGTTGCCCGATCTATCTTGATCAAAGCTGAAACAAATATAAGATTACACAGTGTGGTTAATTCCAAGGTTACTCAACTTTTGTACTCATCGTTCAACATGAACTGGTTGCACTTTGAAACTGATTTTAATAGGAAACTGATTGTCATAATAAAAAAAAGATTTTCATATGAAACTGACCGTTCAAAGCAGCCTTTCCAGTCTTGGATGTATTTCCACAGCGCACTAAACTCATTAAAGCTGATGGTACCATCACTGTTAAGAGATGTATGGTACAACAGTTCATACAAACATTTACACAAAATGACATTGTCTGACTTTATACTCAGGAAAAACATAATCTTACTGAAAGAAAATCACTTATAGTACAGTAATTGTTGTAAAACTTTCAGGATGTTTATTTTATACCGTACCAGTCTGTGTCAAACATGCTAATCATCAAACGACACGTTTCGTTATTGAAATGTGTCCAGTTATTATTGAGTAGTGCTTGCTGAAGTTCAGTGGCAGAAATAGACCCATTATGATCAGCATCCACAGCCTGCAAATAACATGAATAAAATAAAAGACACTAGTCAATAAAGAAGGATTTTTTGTAGGCTTGTTGGGAGCTCAGATAAACTGGTTAAGATTTGTAATTGTACATTACTCTAACATTAACGGAGACTAGTGCTGCAATTATCTATTATCAGTCACATAGACATCTCAAACTGTACGATTAACACACCTGGAACCAATGCCATAATGTTGGGTCCGCTCCTGGTGGCACTTGTGCGACACCGTACTGGCCAGGCTGTTGTGGAGGTCGATATCCTTGCTGGGAGTGTTGGGGTGTACCATATCCCTGAGGTGGTGGTGCACTGTATCCTTGAGGGG
Source organism: Pteraster tesselatus (assembly GCA_032273685.1). Lineage (NCBI taxonomy): Eukaryota > Metazoa > Echinodermata > Asteroidea > Velatida > Pterasteridae > Pteraster > Pteraster tesselatus. The sequence continues at coordinate 26,467 of JAVCKS010025168.1, read as the reverse complement.
GTGGTGCACCGTACCCCTGAGGTGGTGGTGCACTGTACCCCTGATGGGGTGGTGCAGGGGGCCTATATTGTTGCTGTGATGGAGGTTGTCCCTGTTGGGTAATACAATTTAAACATTATCAAACATTTTACATTTACTATAAGTAAAAGTGTCACAATTAATGTCAGCATATAGTCTACCTCCCAGATTTCCTTTTTTGTCTTTATATAGCTACCGGTACTTGGTAACTTTTTATAAGACAAGGCGTGCAATTTTATGAAGCGAAGTGTAGGTTGAATTCTAAATTCTTATTTATACACACCGAGTTTGTATAAATGAGTAGCCTATAAAACCGTCGAAACGGAAGGGTTATAGATTTCATTTCGTTAGTTTCGTTTTGTTGGTCGGGGTAAGAATTGTTTCATCGTTTCGTTCCGTTTGATCGATTCTTTCGTTTGGTTGCGAACGGCCGGTTGGGCTCCGACCACGTATATCCACCTACCTGTGAATAATTGGGATTAAATGGTGGCTGTTGGCTTCCTCCCCACGACATTTTTCAATTTTTCCAGATTTTAATTACCAAATAAGAATAGGCAACACCGTAATGTTAACAAAAATAGCAGGGTTTTTTAGATTTTAACTTCCGTACTGTCGCTGCCTGATCGCCTACTCCGATCCGCAGCACGATTAAGAATGGTACCCGTATTCGCATTACCAACATGTACATACAAGAGACGTCAAGGTAAACAGTACCGTACCGTTTGTAGATATGGGTACATCATACCATAGAGCTGTATACACACAAACTTGTGCGGACGGTATGTGTGCAGCTAGCTACATGTACAGCAGCTCGTTGACAGAACTCAGACAGCAGGCTCTACGGAGTATAAAAGGAATGTGGTGGATAAGTATTCTAGTCAAAAATTGGTCCTCCTCCTAGGCTAGTCCCACCATGGAGGTATTTTTACCTACATGTACATGTACATCAGTGGTAAAGGCTGAGGCTGAGCATTCAATTATCAGAGCATTGTCCATTGTGTTTTGTTAGTTGTACTACTAGTCTTTGCCTTTCGTTTCCTAAAGTTGTGTTGTACGTGGGACTGGGGTAATATTGAGTTGTTATATGTTCCAAAAATCCAAACATCAGTAGTAAACTCAACTAAGAAATGCAATATATGCAAAGATTTTGGCAGATTTATGCACGAAGTATCGCGATTTAAAAAGGGAATAACTTGAGAACCGTTCATCCCATTTGGATGATTTTTGTTGTAAAAGCAATACCGTAGTTGGATTAGCTTTTTTGACACAGGTCTTTGTTTTTTTGTTCAAGAACTAATTCAAAAATTCCTCATTCAGGAACTGATTTGTCTTGTTGTATTTTGAGGTATGCTGAAGACTGCCTATATGATTCACTGAGTGAAAGAAACCTGTACAACCTGTAGCTTCTAGCTGCTTTCATTGCGTCAACTCACTCATGTTGTTTCCACACAGGATGTTCACTCAGTATTAAGGAGCAATAATGATCATTATTGAAATCCAGCAAAGTCACCCCATGTGCTGTGCATATTTATTTAGCTCGATGCAAATTAAAAAAATTTACTTTCATTAACGATTAACTGTTTTTCAATTTTGTGCAGAAACCTTATAATTTCTCCCAAAAAATGGCAGACAGTTGCCAGCAGACAGCTATAGAACTACTCCCAGATGTACTCAACTTACTTCTGGACCCAACGAAACAATTAACTGATGATACATGGATAGAGAAACTGCTGTCGTGGTTGAAGGGGCTGGCCTCAAATCCAGGTAGGACTATGCAGTTGTGTCAATGTTTCATTTGGCCGGGGGGTGGATGGATTGGCTAATTATATTGGTGTTATACTATTATATTTTTGTTTATAATGCATGTTTAATATCCTAACTCTGTACATACATATTGTCTGTCTTTTGTAGTAAGCATGACGGTTCTTCTACATAGCAACACAGGAATCCTTGAATTCATCAAGAAATCCTGTAGCTCAACCTGTGACTTGGCAGGCCTGACATTTGCTTTGAAGGTTTCGGCTGTTCTACTAGACTCAATAAGTAGTTTGGTTGCTAAGGATCAGTCTTCATCTGGAACCTATCCTCATAATGGCATGGAGAGTAACTTTGTTGTCGAGGACCAGCCTGGAACCTGCCCTCCTAACAATGGCAACAATACAGACAGTACTGTTATTTCTGTTGGTTGCAGTCACAACTCCGTACATCAATTGACATTAGAGCTTCTTGTCAGTGCTTACAAGTCAACAGATTGGCAGCAGGCATCATTAAGGAATGCTTGGCTTATCGCAGCAAGAAGAGTTGTCTCCTCGAGTTGCCCTGAAACCTTTGCCAGTTCAGGTATAGTCAAAATCAGCACCCATGCAGTCTCTCGTTTGGATTAAATATTTGTTCATGTGAGTAACCCAAGGCTCAATGTTTGTATTTTCAGGTATGCTGAAGACTGCCTATGACTCACTGAAAGACAACTGTATGTTCATTGTGTCCAGTGCACAGCAGCTTCTCGCTGCTTTCATTGCGTCAACTCACTCATGTTGTAAGGAGAAGCACGCTGGTTCCACACAATGTGTTCCCTCAATAAAGAGCATCAGTCATATTGGGATCCAACAAAGTCTCCCCAAGTGTAGGACCCACCTAGTGAATTGCCTTCACAACTTGATATTCATTTTGAGACAGATATCCGATATCACTGGCCATAATACTTCAACTGAGCTAGTCTCTGTTACTATCGGTGTCTTCAAGTCACTACTAATGTTGTATCCAGATATTGGTCATATGGTTTTGGCCGAGTTCAGTATTGCGCCAATCATATTAGAAACGTTGGAGTCTTCATCAAATGTAAGCCGAGATCTCTGCACAGCTGTTGTTGAATTTGTTGAGATCTATCTGCAAACATTCCACAGGTGATAATTAAATGAATACATCTAAAAACTGCGCATGCTGGAGTATACATGGCAGCACTGTGTGAAAAAAGCCTATACGAATCACTTCCCTGAAGTGTTAGAATGCAACGAAGGACAATTTCACACTACAAAATGACTTGCCAAAAACATAGCATGCAAAGAAATTAATGTGGTAAGATGATGTCTGGTCTAGAATGTGTTTTAAGTCAAGTTTTAGAAATATTTTAATTGTGGTTCTCAAGCATTTCAGTCTGTATGTATACTCCTGCCTTCGCTAGGACTAGGAGAACTAGTGGTCAGAGTAAACTTATGTTGTACTGCTTATATTTATTGGTCATTCATGTTTTAGGTGTAGCCTATCTGAGAGCCAATTTCTGCGCAGTATCATGAATTTGCCAGTGAAAATGTTACACTGTCGCCAGTATGGGTCAGCATTTCATTTAGCATCTGTCCTATATAGATGTGTGCAGTCTTCCAATATCAATGAGTAAGTGTCCTCGGTCTAAATCGTAAATCCTCCAGAATATGGAAAACTGAAATTATAAATAGATAGGTTAATGTTAGAGAAAGAAACCAAACCAACACTTGGCAAATATTATGTCTTTGTCAGTTTGTCTGACCAATGGGCTACAAATCTTTTACAATGTTTTAAACATGTTCAGCTTTCACTGTTTTGTGGGGAAGCATTTGCAGGGTGTATACCCAGTATGCTGATGAGAGATTTCTCCATAATGTTACGGGTACTACTACTACTTGTACTACTACTACTACTACTACTACCAATAGATTGCCTGTACCAATTAGCCTACATATTGTTTTCCAGTGTTTATACCCGGTATGCTGCTGATGAAGGATTACAAAATTCCTCAATGCTGTTAGAGCTAGTACAACTGCCAATAGACTGCCTTCACCACAAACCAACAAAGAACACAATGTCTTCTGCCTTATCTACTGTACAGATTTCTATTCTACAAGATTTGACAGCAAACAAATATTGTTGTGTGACTGTCATGTGTTTTTCACTGTCAGCGTTAGGGGATATGCTGGTAGAGGTAAGCAAAGCTTTTAATATCTGTTAAGTGAATTAATAACATAATTATGTTTGTAAAATTGTGGATAAGCCCAATACGGTTTAAAT
>JAVCKS010025168.1:0-19253 GCA_032273685.1 Pteraster tesselatus | reverse complement strand
TCATTTATAAATCCTTCAATAACTTGCCAGACATTTTCATGAAGCAGGTTGTAGAAGAGAAGTGGATTTTGGATTAACATTCTTAGTGAATTTTTGCACTCTTAAAAACAACATTGAAGGCAAGAATTCTTTATTCAAACTTAATCAAAACAAAAACTGATATGTACACTAGATTGTTACATGTTAAAATTTGACTTTAAAAGAACACTGACAAAACAGAGATTACATGTGTATGTTACAAATTTTGTTACCATTAAAACATTCTAAGAAATTCATTGCATTGATAAGGAAAAAAATCACACAAATAAAACTGGTGGTGTAAGAGGAGAAAACCGGTTTAAAATAAAATACTCTTAAAAATACTAAAAGCGGTGTATTGTTAGTGGGTGAGTGGTTTACTTTCCCTGGGTCACAATTCGCATCATGTTGAGGGCACTGCCTGCCTTAAACCACTCAATCTGTCCTTCATTCATGCTGTGGTTCAGGGGGAATTCATCACTACTGCCATCACTGTGAGTGGCCCGACACGTGACTTGCTGTTAAGACAACATGAGCAAGAATGTTATTTACCTAATGATTGGGTTACATTTTATGTAATTATAAGAAATTCGCTTAAACAAGCAATCGTTTTAGTCTCATAACAATCTGTCAAATTGTTTTTTACAAATAACCAAAATTGATTACAAAGCTGAGCCCAATAGTCAATGAATGTAAATGATCAATACTGGATTACACTGACCCAAGCCATGTACACAGACAATGAATATCTATGAACCTCGGTTACTTACCGATCCTGGGCCGAGTTGGTTCAGACCCAGCAGAGCGATCCTGTCATCTGGTTTCACTTTATCGTAGTCAGCAGGGTCAGCAAAGGTCAATGGTAACATGCCTTGCTTCTTGAGATTGGTTTCTTAACAACATACAAAAATACTCAATTTGCTTAGATGAATATTCACCTTAGAACCCATTCCATATAGGATCCTACATATAATCTTTACAATGCCTGGTCTACACGATACCCAATTGTTGACTATTTACCCATAAGTAAGAATAGACTATCTGGACAAGATTGACAAAAAAGAAACTTTGGTTTGAATGACATAGTTGGGATTGTTAGAATGACTCTACACTAGTAGTCGCACAGAAAGCTTACCATGGATACGTGCAAAGCTCTTGACAATGATAGCTTTTCCACCAAGATGTCTTGGTTCCAGGGCTGCATGCTCCCTGCTGCTCCCTTCACCATAATTATCATCTCCGATGACAACCCAGCCAACAGAATTAGCCTAATATAGCAAGAGTGAATTAGTAAGCATGTTGAGTTGATGCAGATGACATGGAATTTTAACAAGCAATGACAGAGAAACTGTTCTTTAAAGCTATACTTACTTTGTAATGCCTGGCTGTGTCTGGCACCGATTCGACCTTTCCTTCTAATCTATTGACAACTTTGTTAACCTCACTATTCTCAATGTTGGTGGCACTAGAGAAAATGACAGGTAAATGGATTATAGTTCAACACGGATCATTATCAGTGTTTATAATTTACAACGGTGGTAAATGTTTGTTTCAAGAATTACCATCACTGAGGTTATTTGCATAGGTTTACTCACCCAATGAGTAGGTTATTTGAGATATTATCCAGATGGCCTCTATACTTGAGCCAGGGACCAGCAGCACTGATATGATCTGTTGTACACTTGCCTTGCACCTAAAGGCAAAACAGGATTTCATAATACTTTTACAAACTCTATAAATAGTTCAGACAAACATTAAAGGGAACCAACTATCAGAGATGATATCAAACAGTTAAAGCTTCAATTCGATCTATGAATGTATTTATTACCGGTAATAATTTAATCAATTAAACACACAAATGCACACATCAGCAGAATAATAACCGTATACATAAAGGCAGTGAAGCCCAAGGCTCTGCTACCAATTGTCAAACAGCAAATCATTTTAGTATTCTACTTATAATGGTGCCAAACAGATTCACAAACAACAATACATGACTTTGTAACCTACCTTAATTAGAACTAGCATATTTTCCATGTCTTTACCGTCCCATGGCTGGAATGGATCGAGTAGTTGTAAACGTTTACTGTCATCGTCAACTATCACTTTCACTTTGCTGCCCTCGCCTGGAGGCTGATAGGTATCCTCACCAGGATCGAAACCCTACAGTAACAATATTATCATTATTGACATTTCTGGAGGACGATAGGTATCCTCACCAGGATCAAAACCCTACAGTAACATTATTATTATTATTATTGTTCTGTGTTAAATCAATACAAGAACAGAGTTTCAAATACATACCTGGCTAGGTAGTTCATCTCCGTAAGGACTCTCAAGCCTAAACTTCTCACCACCAGCTCCTTCCAATTCATCCGTCTCAGGGTTGAAGTCCAGAGAGCCAGAGAGCGCCAATGCAGTTGTGATCTAAGGAAATAGCCCAATGTTTTCAAGTTTACCTTACAGCGTTTATCCTACAATGGTTAACTAGAAACTTTGTAACCACAATATAAAGTGTTTCCTGTATGTAATAAGGCTCACCTCAGGGGAAGCTACAAATGCATGAGTGGCAGGGTTGGCATCGTTGCGACCGGTGAAATTCCTATTGTAGGAGCTAACAATTGTATTTTTCTCTCCTTTCTTGACATCTTGCCTTAAAGGGATAATATAGTAGTATATTAAAGAGCCAGTAGAATTCTATATATAGAACTGACAAGGAAAATGTACCACTAATTAATTGTGTAACGTGTGGTGATGTCTTAATAGCTGCACCCACCCCGAAGATTAAAGCCAAATTACTGTACCTGTCCCATTGTCCAATACAAGGCCCACATGCATTGGCAAGTACCAAGGCACCACTCTCTCTGAACACGGCTGCCTGGCCATCTCTCTCAATCGTGGCACGTATCTGCTCTGAACCTGGTGTCACCGTAAACTTGGATCTGAAAGGAATGTCACCGGGATTGTTGATTGAACTCACCATAGATCAGTAAATATCTACAAGGCTACCAGTATTTTTGCAGTAATAGTTGGGTCACTCGTTTAGAAATGGATAGTGCATTGTTCTACTTACTTGAATTTAAGTCCCTTACTGAGGGCTTGTTTAGCGATGCTGGCTGATCGACTCATGTCCTCGTAACTACTGTTTGTACAACTTCCAATAAGACCTGTAGGTACAACCAAATGTTATGGCCAGGTAAACTTTTGCCAACAAGAAATTTCCAACAAGTCACAACATATTCTAGCAACAATGTTGCTAAATAATTAAGCATTCCTTAGAGCCTTCACATTGTACAATTGCCTCACAATCTGCAATTTGTAATTACTGTAAGCACTCACCGACTTTGACATCGAGTGGCCATTTATTTTCTTTAGCAGCATTACCCAGTAATGATATAGGATGGGCCAGGTCAGGGGTGAATGGACCATTAACGTGGGGCTTCAACTGTTAAACATAAGGACAGGTGTATTAAAGTATTATACTATAGGATGGCATATGGTGAGCCAGGTCAGAGGTAAATGAACCGTCAAACACAAAGACAACAACAAGATTGAACAGTTCATCAATAAATATGAATTATTTTTGTCAAAGATTTCATCTTGGTGAGTTCATAGATTAACCTCAGAATCAACATACCTCACTAAGATTGATGTCAATAACTTCATCATACTCGGCACCCTCATCCGATGTCAAGATATGTTTGTACTGGTTAGCGAGGGCAGCTATATCTGCATGTTTTTGGGGTTGAAAACATTGGAACATATTGCCTTAAGAGAATACCAGCAGGTTCTTTCTATGAAGTCTATGCATGTGAGAACTATTCTGTTATAAGATAAGATTAAAACATACATATCTAAACATCTAAATAATATACTATTTCTGTTAAGTAGCTTTACTAAGTAACATGGCCAGGCACACCAGCTAACTACTATACCTCTTCAATAGTAACTAGACACTGCAGCTAACTACTATACCTCGTCTGATAGTAACCTGGCTAGATACTGCAGCTAACTACTATACCTTGTCTGTTAGTAACCTGGCTAGATACTGCAGCTAACTACTATACCTTGTCTGTTAGTAGCTTGAAGGTAGTCAGCCATGCGACTGTTATAAGGGAAGACGGAAGTGGTTGCACCAATCTCTGCTCCCATATTACATATAGTGCCCATTCCTGAACAGCGTTAAAAGAAAAATATGTTTCCCTATTCATGTTCGTCAAAAAGCACAGTTTGTATAGCTACTATTGGTACGCTGACACTACCTGAGGCAAATGAATGTATTACGAATATTACAAAATTGAAATATTACACCATGATTGGGTGGTATACAGCTTTAGATCGACATTTAAATGTAGGTTTTTAAAACCAAGCAGTAATCTGGGTTAAGTCTTACATTACCCAAAGGGAAACATCTACCTGAATCAATGACTAATAGCCATCTAGCCATAACTAAGATGAACATGTCTCCATGAAGAGTTCAGTTGGGTTTTAAACCACTTTACTAAGACAGTCTATAACTTGCTGACACACTTGGTACAGGTGGTACAATAAGAGCCAATGGAATCCACTCCTGGTCCAAAGTATTGCACAATTGCCAACGTTGACAGACATCCCACCCATCAACAGTACAGTTGGTTACCCCGAAACAACAGCCTAAATTACCTCACCTGTACAAGAGATGGAATCCACACCTGGTCCAAAGTACTCAACAATAGCTCCAGTGCCTCCTTTTACTGTCAGAATGCCAGCTACTTTCAGAATCACGTCTGTCGGTATATATAAATACTCTTTACATTAAGTCTGTAATCCGCATCAAGATTGCTGCTTTTGCAAGAAAGAAATGGTTTTTAAGATTCAATGATATTGGGTATATCTTACCTTTAGGAGCAGTCCAACCACTTAGCTTTCCTGTTAGTCTCACCCCAATCACCTAAACAGATAGGTACAACATTGAACCACTCAGTGATATTTACTTTTAATAACCAGTTTTAATTATTAAAGTGCCTTACTCAATAAACATCATTAGGTGGGCGGCAGAATTGTCTAACTATGCAAGAAGTTGAATATAGCAAGAGAAATCTTTAGGAATCGTCCGATTTTCACATTAACAAATTTCCTATTTCGCAATAGGTATGTTTTTCGATTCGGATTCATGCAAGTCTGTTTACAAGAATACTTGCAAAGATAATGGATCCTGAAAGTGTAATAGGATTGAATATTCAGGGGTGTATACATTACCTTTGGACATTTCAACTCCCAGGGAATATCGGCCATAACATCGACGGCATCAGCACCTCCTACACCGATACACACCCCGCCCAAACCACCTCCATTGGGTGTGTGACTGTCAGTGCCAATCAAAAGAACACCGGGGTAGGCATAGTTCTCCAGGATTATCTAGATCAACAACCAGCACATAAAGTTTGGGCCTTACCACTCTGATTTCAACTACTGAATAGGGTTACATCAGTAGTTTGTATGCAGTAACCCAAATGTGCCACTAAAGTGGTTTGTCTGCTGAAACCTAAATGTGGTTTGTGTAGCCAATGTGGTTTTTAAGCAGTAACCTAAATGGGCAGCCAATGGATTTTGTAGGCAGCCAATGGATTTTGTAGGCAGTAACATACATGGGTAGCCAATGTCTAATGGCCTAGACCCACACCTGATACTGTCCAGTTATCCCACAGTCAATCATTTGATTCTGCAAGACGTATTCATCTTGGTCAGCCTTGCACTTGGTTACTGTGGTTAGAATGCCACAGCAACAACAAGTACGTAGACCATTTACAGCCAAACTACCGGTAATAATGTACAAAAACCCTTGGTAAAAGTGGACTGCAACCATCGCTCGTGACCTATGAGTAGCAAACTATGCATATTATACACCTAGCTTTATGACACATAAGTGTAAACAATTGCAGGCACAGGTTTCTCAACCAACACATTCACCCAGTTACCAGACTAAATTATGCTTCTTACAGCTTAAACAGAGATGTATATAATTGTAATTGGAAGCAGAATGACAGCCAGTGTACCTGATGGATGATGCCACTCCCAGGCTTCCAGAAACCAACGCCATACTTGGAACCAGCCGACGATAAGAATTCGTATACTTCTTTGTTTATATCCTGAAGTAGTAAACAAAGAATCATAGTCTAATAAAATTCCTTGTCGATACAGATTCCGAAACCTAAACTTGCATAGCGACTGATATAAAGTACTGATCTGATATCAGCTGTACATTGCACTAGTACTAGTAGAACATGCATGTATCATTGCATGGCATCCACTGTGACATGTGAAGACACTTAGCTATGGCATCTTTGTGTGGATCGTAGTCAACTGAGTTTTAATTCAAGAACCATAATTTTACCCAGATGTTATATTGTTCTTACCTAAAAGTGTGTGCAATAGAAAGTTTAATTGACCAATAAAGTTTCAGAATGCCATTGTCAGCGGTACTACAACTATTCGCGTGAACCGGGGCTCCGGTTCGATGGGGCCCCCGCTCGTTTGAGCCTCGGTTCAATATATAGTTCCATAATATGGAGTAATTTTGTGGACTGTTAAAATCCTACAACCTTTGCCCTGGCAAGATCTTCAGCGCCACCAATCTGTGCTTCGATCAAATGGTCACAGTGAATAGTAGATGGTACAGCAGCCTGTATGAAAAAAAAGCATTTGAGGACCAAGTCAAGGGTTTACCCTCAAGTGTAGAACAGTAAGAATTGGTTTAAAGACCTGTTTGAATTGGCAAGCTAGGATCTGAAATGCAAACTGCACATTTATCATAGCAACATGCCATTAATGGTGAAACAAATACATTACACAATTGATACTAACCGTAGACAAACCACTTGAGATGAATTGTAACATAGCCATCTGTGCAGTAGCATCCTGCATAGCAACTCGATCAGGGCGTAGTTTAAGGTAACTTTCACCACGGATTATCTCCTGTCAGAGAGTCATGTATATTCATTTAAGAACAAGGTACATTCAAATCTACCGGCAGCTGTAACTTCCACCATGGATTATATTCAGCAATAGCTACATTTCTAGCTCACTACTAACACTCCACTTCTTACTTTCAAGTTTCTTTTGAAGTAACCGCTTTCAGGCAACCTCCAAAAATGTTAATCATAACTAACCTGATTTTCTGGATCGTCAAGATGACCATATACAATCTTCTCAGACAATGTTAGAGGTCTTTTCAAGTTCTCATTGACAATCTTCAGCTTGTCTTCTAATAACTCGTACTTGATGTGTTTGCCTTCATCGAACCGGCTCATATCAACCTGGAGACCAAAAGATTAAGTGTTAGTAGGGTCTACATACATGCACAGTCAAGTATAAATTGTTTATTTTAGCGAGGCTAACAATTCTCGGAATTCCATTGTCTTACCTTTGCTCGTTGTGAAGCACAGGCTGTGGTTTGGAGCATTCTAACACGAAGACCAGTTGCTAAAGCATACTGCAACTAAAAACAAAATACCAAGATTGAGTGAAACTAAGTATCCAAACCATGACTTTTTCTTGTTCTTTCCTGTTAACAGGAATACATTTACACAACAATTATTTGATAACATTTATCAATCATTTACTAAATAAAAGTAATTGTATAAAAGATATGCAGTAATTAGGGGACACCTTATTTAAATGAGTTTAGTGTTAATGTTGGAGGCAACATTATGAGGTAATTCTATTACCAGTAATTACAAAATTCAAGTACCTTTTTTCAAAAATAGTGTGGATAGCATTGTGTGTATTATATTCAATGCTATCCATTTATTCTAGCTAGGGACTGAAATTGAATATATAATAAAGTTGAGTGAAATGACATTCACAATCAGTACCCACCAGACAGCAGACACGTCTCAGTCAGACACAGATTAGTAACAATGTCGGTAGTAAGTCAATATCACTACACTAGCAATTATTACTGCTATACCACTAAGGTGGTACAGTGCTCTAGTACTACTACTACTAGTGCAGTCTATATTCTGGCCTCTCTCTGTTTTTTTTTATGTGACAGAGAAACCATGCAATGTGCTGTACACGCTGACGACACAGAGTATGGGTACTTTTGCTGCCACTTTTCTTTATTCCCATTTTAATCTTAGTCTTATTAATCTAATGAGACAAGAAAGAGACTTTGAATTAGGAGCAAGTTCATTTTAACTGTACACCAGCCTTCACAATCACATCACAATGTTAATTACAACGCTAGTACCAAACTAGCAATGAAATATTGAGTGGACGAGTATTCTGGAGTTTAGGTTTGAATGAATCCAAACTGTAAAATTTTTAGTTCGTAGACGTGCGAAATAGCCAAATTAAGAAATGCCGGGTCAGACGGCAAACTAATGATCCACTATTTGAGTCACTATAGTACAGTATACCTGCGCAAGGTCTACTGACTACCGGATCCCGTGTTAACTATAATTATGTAAACGGACCGCTAAATTGCCAATGCTATCCACAACTTACCTGTCTCGCTTGTTGTAGACATGGATAATACGCCATATTTCACTTAGCGCGGTGTGTGGGGACACTTCTCTAGCCGAAATAAATGTATTAATTTGTAAGTTTTCCGTACTGCGTTGGCCGTTGTTGAGTTGAATGCAAAGGTTAATCACAATCAGCTGCGTACGTATCACGCGGTAGTCAGTTATCGTTTCTATTATCCTAGGCCGGCTAGGTATGTACGACGAATGCAATGAAGACGCGGCAGCGTCGGTATATGAGTATTGGTAATCAGCACGTGTTTATGAGGCGCACGCGTAAAGAGACGTCAGGAGATCGTGCAATTATGTCGTCATGTCTGCGCGCGCTTAAACGTCTCGCACGCACGCACTCCGTAATTTGCTCAAATTAGCATAACATCAGGTCATGTGGTTTGCATTTTTATTAGGCGAAGATATGATGCGAATAACAAATATAACTTGTTTAAATCATGTTTGAATTCACATTCAGTACTGGATTCTAACTCACCACTTCGTGGTTATAAGACCGTAATATACATGTAATGAATAACACGGACATGATCCAAAAGCATGCAAAACGGTCTTAAGGGTGAAACTGACTTTTGCTAGGGCTAATCCAAGAATTCAACTTGCGGCTCAGCATAGTTTAATGCGTAATAATGTACATGTAACAACAAATAAATTCAATCTGACAAGTAAAACTCTCGTGGATAACTGTCAAAAAACTGTCTCGAGAATGCCATGTTTTGTTATTTACAAAGATAGAGAACTCTAATATAAAGATACTAAAGCTAATTTCAATCTTTGGTGATTGTAGAGAAAAACTAGTACTAGTCACCCAAGGCGTAAATCTGCACATTGTGGTCAAATGAGGCCACCAGTTTTATCTTTAAAATAAATTAGCTGTGGCACGAGCTAATTAAATTCCGCAATCCTATTAACTATGGTCCACGGCCTTTTAGCTACCGGTAGTTATCTTGTACAGACCTTATAAGTTCTGCATCGACTTACATCATTCGGTCTGAACAATGTGTATTTACATACTGGCAATAATTGAGAAAATAATTAGTTTAATAATATTGTTCCCTTTGGTAAACGGTTTACACAAAATAACATTAAATATAATGCAATTGATTGCAGAACATAGCAATATACGGTAAACTTATGCTACATACGATACATCCTATTATAGTGTGCAAAAAAGACTTTCGGTATTCATTATGTTGCAAATCCAAGTACAATGGAACTACCATGTTGATTTGCAGTCTCCAGTCATATCTAAACTAACTTGTGGTGGATTATACATGCAGAGCACTAATTACATCTAGTGTGACACAAACAATGTTACACACACAGCCTAATACATCCAACATTACACATACTGGTACAGCCTTTGGCATTCGATGGTTATACAAAGAGCATTAAATACATGTACAACATTACACATACAGTGTTGGGCGGACAATTTTAATCCAGTTGTCCTCCCACCTCTCAGCCTGAAATAGTCTCAGGTTTGCTCGGAAATTTTCCAGATGTTTATTGTCTTTTGGAAATCCCTGAAGTACATCCTGAAAACGGAATGAATTTATGTACAATATTATTACACAAACATTTGGATTTGAAGAAACAAGAGCTTTCTAAAGAGATTTATGCGGCAAAGTTCTGGTTTAGGATTGTTGATAATAGAGGCGTTTTGCAGTGTCTTTGAGTACAATAATAATAACTGTATCCGTTTGCTACCTACGCATATGGCAGACGATATGCGTTGCTACATTGTGTGGAAATATTATGTACTGTTGTGACAACCGATATACACATCACACCGTGGCACACAGTAATGACGTATTTGAACATGTAAACGGTATCCACAATGTGTAAAACCTCTCTAATAACAAGTCATTATACTATTGCTTATTACCTGTAACTGTTGAGCCAACTCATCAGCACTGCTAAACACCAGACCATTTTCACCATGTTTTACCAACTCGCCAATGCTGCAAGTTGGACATAACACAATGAACAACTTAGGAATTGCAAGGAACAACTTGGAAATTATACAGAACAACTCAACTGGGGAACTCAACTGGGGAATCTAACATTTAGAATCAAAAGTAAACCAAATTTTATTAATTTTTTTTCCCATGAAAGTATAGTTAGTCAGAAAAACAAATAAAATGGCCAATGGAATAGCCCAACAATTAAAATAAACTCCAAATCGAAAACTTACCAGTTGAACTTCATAGCACAAACTGGAAGACCAGACCCAAACATATCAACCACCTTCATAGGAAGGTCAAGTCCACTGGAGGACGTATGTAGACAAATTCCGAGATCTCCTGCACCTGTTACAAACCACAGGGATTGTCTGCAACATAATTGGTTTCTCATCTCTAATTTACAAATTGACTTGTACAAATTGTACTCAAAACTCAGCATTCAAGGTTTGCCAAAATGTTAAAAAAAAAACTTCTTATGTTCTTTTGTTTGATACCACAAAAAGAAAACAATTGGGCACTTTAGGGTTAAGCACGGGTACTGAATAAGTTAAATTGGGGTGCTTCTTCAGTTGTAAATTACAAACAGCCATTCATAATTTGTAACCAATAATTTAGAATTAAATTGTTTTATGAAGGTTCAAGTATTACCAATGAGAAGTGGATAATCTTCAGCTGTCAACCAAGGTGTACATAACTGCACATGTTGAAATTCAATCTGGGCAATCTTGTCTTGATAATACTCCTTCATAGGGCCTTTGCCTGTTATTGCACATACTACATGAGGTAGTCCAACATCTACCTGGCATGCCTGATCATACACTGCAAATGAGCAACAAACATTTTTGTTTACAATAAAAATGTTACCTGCACAGAAACTATTTGTAGCTTCATCAAAGCCATTGACTTTATACCATAACATGTTGGGTGTTATTGTTCAATACTCACAACAAGTGGTTAATCAAAGCATCACTTTAAAAAAATATTTTATTATAGTGAATTTAATACGGTAGACTCACGTTGTAATGCCTCCAATAGGACTGAAAAGTCTTCATCTTCAGTCCAACTGGTGCTGCTGACAATTAAAGCTGGTCTATGTTCACACTTTACTACATTGTCTGCTGTCTTCTCTGTAAAGGCTGTGGCATTACTAACTCCGTTACTGGGACCAAATACAGGATAATCGCTAGCTAACTGTGTAAAAAGCTGCAACAGATAAACACAGTGAAATACATGTACATAAAATAATGAGTTGATTACTGACCATTTATCTACACTAGGACAGCAGACCTTTTGATTGAGTAAGCAACGGCCTAAGAGAGATTATAACCAGCATACCTCATGTTGAGACTCAACAGGTGTCTTCTTAAAGATATTTGGTGGTCTATCGTAGAGTGTGATGGGTCGTTTGATTCCCCACTTTTTGTTCAGATCTTCCTTCATAGCATTGGTGACACACAAGTGGCCATCACCCCACCGCCCAAACACACCTTCAAACCTACACACAATGAAAGAATTTGCAGGAGGACACACTATAGCCCGAGTATAAGTAATAGTGAATATCATAACGAAGATGGGTACTTACCACTTTGAAAACCGGACCAAAAAGTGATTCTGTCCCAGTGTCAGACCTAGAATTGTGTAGCCATAGTTGTGCCAGTCAATCATAAACTTACTACCATACAGACGACTGCAAAACCAACCAATAGCTAACGTCGGAATTGCAGGTGGGGTCTAGGAAAGATAAATATACAGATCAGATTAGTGGGTGGGGTCAAGGACCCTACACTACCATGAGGCAAATGGTTAGGTTTGGGGTCTGCAAAATCAAACATACATGTACAATACCTGAATTAATATATGAGAAGGCCATTTCATTTTGACAAGTAAAACCCAAACTAGCTGCACCGACTGCCACAGGACCTTGAAGGAATATTGAAGGAAACTTGGGCACACTGGTAAAAACAGAAGAACAGAAACAGTTATTTATTAGACGATGTATTCATTTGGAAAGAAAAATGAGATGAACCAGCACCAACCACAGAACACAAATTTAGCCTTTTAAGCTACAGTCAATGTACACAAACCAGTATGCCATTGGATGTCACTTACGCCCGGACGTATTCAATGTTGGTGGATTAGACATGATGTGTAGTTTTATCCATTCATTTGTTAGCAGATCATTGCGCGGTTTGGAACCTGGAAAAAAGAAAAAAAACATTACTTATTACTCCAGCTTATTTTAACTACACCTTTTATTGTTGTTTTTAAAGATGGCTAGAGTCAAGGAACAAACGGAGCCATTTTATAAAATGGAGCCATTTTATATGAGCACTTGCTTAACTATAGAATAGCCCACCACTTCCCATTTATGAATGGCCTGGTACCACTGTATTTGGCATCATTATGAAGTGAAGTCGAGTATTTGTACTGTACATGTAAATTGTAAACGAACACCACAGCACAGACCTACCTCCATATCCCACTATTTCAACTTGGAAGTCTTGTCCGGCAAACGAGAGGGCGTGGTACTGCATCCGCGGACTTCTACCGATGTCTCCTAACACAATGATACACACCCGGGTCCCACAACGCGAAGTTCGGTAACCCATACCCATGACAACAAATAACATCGTTACACCCATTAATGGATAAAGTTCTTGAAAATAAAGGTACACTTCCATAAACACAATTAGAATACTCTGGCAAAACAGATCTGAATGAGGCGAAGAAAACACGGCCATTTTAGAAGCTAGCCCACGCGGCTCTCTGTACCATGTACCAAAAACCGTCTTTGGAAGGTTTTTGGTTTTACTTTCAAGATTCGGTCGTTGAGGGTGCCCTTCAGTTATAGTGAGCCGGGGCGCGAATTTTTTTACCGTACCACTTGGCCGCAGAGCGACTTGATCAGAGACCACGCTCGAAACCGTACGAACGTCCCGCACTCTAGGATCTAGGAATGCTGTATTTACATTAGGGTTAGGATTAAGATTAGGGTTATGTTTAGGTTTAGGGTAACTCTAAATGTTACTAGAGATGAGAGTCTAACGACAACTTCAGTAGTAAGCGCGCGCGAATGATTTTCTTCACAGCGAATACGAATTAAAGCGCGCGCACTTTAGTCTCTATTCAAGTCGCCCGATTCCAATTAAACGGGCAGATCTGACGCGTTAGTGGTACAGTAAAAATAGTCGC
The DNA here is from genome assembly GCA_032273685.1 of Pteraster tesselatus. Taxonomy (NCBI): domain Eukaryota; kingdom Metazoa; phylum Echinodermata; class Asteroidea; order Velatida; family Pterasteridae; genus Pteraster; species Pteraster tesselatus. The sequence continues at coordinate 5,563 of JAVCKS010025168.1, read as the reverse complement.
GGCCGGCGCAATTCCGGTCTTGAAAAGAGACTACGAATTGCGCAGTATTTGTAGTCTCTTTTCAAGACCAGAATTGCCACTATCAATGAAATCTGCCTAAGCTTATATAACGAGCAAAAAAATTTGCGCCGGCTGCGATTTTTGTTATAGAAGAAATGTCTATAGCCTTCTGATTAACTTTCCTCCCCACGTGTGGTACTTATGACGCATGCCTAGTCTGCTCCGGTACGCCATTTCTGTACAATCGAACTTGGAATTAAAAAAAAAATCCACTTTACCCTTTACCGGTGGCCAAAATGGCACCCTTTAGCAGAAATGTCTGCAAATACACTCTTTTAGCGCAGCTTTTTAGCGGAACAGTCTCCACAAATTACTTACTAAAAGTTCCCAAAATATAAAGCTCCTTACTAATAGACAAGAAACACTTGATAATCGATGATATAATGTGCCAAGTCGCAACATTATACAATTTATTTGGCAGGTACCCAATAAAACAAAACGGTATAAAATAATAATTTCATAAAATATTTCAAGATAAATCAGTAATTAAAATAATAAAATTCTTCTTGTGATCTTGGCAGAATGATGAAGCATAGCTTGCACAGGTCGAGGCTCAGCCGCTTCAATCAAAAGAATATCACTTGAAAAGAGTTTAATTTATACCACCATGACATGATAGCCTTAATATAAGGAAGTCAAAACAACAAGTGCGAGATCACAGCACCAAAATGAAGAGTTGTTTTCAAGAATCCTCTGCATAATGAAATAGGTAATGATTACTGTATGCTCGGTTCACAATTATGGATTGTGGGTTTTTGTTATGTAAATGTTTTTGTAAATTACAGCATTAAGTTTGGAAGACATCAAACCAGCCCCTTTCAAACGACAAATGAAAACAAAGGTAATGTCCGACTGTCATTAACAGCGATGGTAAACATTTATCGGTAAGTGACCTTTCATACTAGAAACCACCGCACACATGTCAAAAGAATCGTTGAGACACGACTTGAAATTTCTATGTATTTTGTACCATCCTCTTCGCACACACCCTGATACTGTATTAATGTGGAACCAATATACTTGGTGGCATTTTGTATGAAAGCTTTGGCTAACATTTTACAACTTCAGTCTCATTTTGGGTGTTGCTTTTTGGTCAATGCAAAAACCCATGCTTGTTTTTATTAGGTATCCATTTCACAAGAAGTGGATTTGACAATGTTGTGTTTGTTGGATCAAGAACCCATGTTTATTTCCTTTTTGTAAAAGGCCTCTAAGATAATCCTGTTTTAGTTTAGACTAATTTATATCATGATTCCTGTTAATAAAAAAACTACTGGCTTCCTCCTACATGATTAATTATACACAATATAGCACACATTTCAAGTAGTCATAATCCCCAATAATAAGAAGTGATTTTCGTTTGTACCCTTATTTGCACCTTAACACAGTTTCTAAGATTTGTTTTGCCAAGTTAAAAAATATCCATAGTTCAATGTCATGCATGCATAATTGTCACCTGAACATGTACCTGTAAGTACTATGTATTATTCCCATTTTGTTACGTCCACACAATCACACGGCAAATTAAAAAGTAAACACTAAAATTTGAATACATTGTTTACTAAGTTCACATCAGCTTATTTTTGTAAAAGTACTGTTCAATCAATTACTTGCAAGATATACGGATATATATTTAGAAATAAAATATATTTGTTAAGGATATAAATAATCAAGTATGAAAATCACTCTGGTCTCTCCCACTTACTTTGGCTCATTGTCCAGTTAGGCCGAGGCAGTACAACCAGCTATCCTTAGTGGCTGTCGGACCTGTCATTTCGCGCATTGATGTATATCACAATACCAAAATTCTGTCTTAGTTGTTCAAAGAAGATAAATGTGAGAATAGTTTGTGGAGCAAGACGTACAAATGCTGGGATAAATCCTTTATAGAAAGCTTGTGGACCAACTTTGGCTGTGGTTATGGCGCAGTCCAGAAAATTCTGTGTATGTGAAAAAGATGATAAGTATAGAAAGACTACGTATAAAGGAAGTATACTTGACAATGGTTCATTACTAGAAAGAGTATGTATGCATAGAACAGTATATGTACCAGTATAAGAGTATGCATATAGGAAGAGTATGCATATAGGAAGAGTATGCATATAGGAAGAGTATGCATATAGGAAGAGTATGCATATAGGAAGAGTTGACACAGGGTATTGCATGAATGACAAAAATATACAACAGTAAATATACAGATACTAACTAAATGTACAGTAGTACGGTAAACAAAATAATTTAAAACTACCCTACATACATGTGTATACACTTTGTTCCATGGTATCCTACCTTATACTGGCCTTTAGGTGCATTCATTAATCTTGTCTTCATGACATCCATCGGTTGAGTCATGGCAGTTGCACAAAAACCCTGACAAATCAAACAAAGACCCTGACAAATCAAACAAAGACCCTGTCAAATCAAGCAAAGACCCTGACGAACCAAGCAAAAACCTTGACAAACCAAACAAATAAACCCTGTTATACTCAAACCTGTTGTACTAAACCTTGACTTACCGCTAATAAACTTGCTATAAAGTGTGTAATAATATTGTCGGAGAAAAGTTTACTGGTTAGCAGAGTCTGCTTGAACTGATCGTACAGCGACAGCTACAAATCAAAAAAAGAAATCATGAAGTTATAGTTAAGTGTTCAGCAAAAACTATAACATCGAAACTAAATCTGATTGCAGGGCAGTGAGTCAATAAAACTATTTTTAAGACTGATGCAAATGTCATACCGGTACATTATTCACACAACAGCACAGTGGCAGCCAATGAAGAAAGTGTATTGCCTAATGAATGTTCAAAAAGCCTGAATGAGAGTGCATGTATACCTGGCCAATGGTCATAAAGACAGCTCTTAAAATAGCCATGGAAGCTCCATTATACAGACAACGAAATCCCTCTACAGATGGTGAGAAAAGAAAAAGAACAATTTTAGATTGTAAAACAATATAAAGATAAATATTTCACTTTATGTAGAGTGTTATGGAATTTTAAATTCTTCTACTACTCACACTGCAGCCTTGTGAATAAACCGACAGCTAGACACTCATAGAGCTATAGTTTGACTCACCATTTCTATACACTTTCCACAGCCCATCAAATGCATGCTTGTAACTACAGTGACATACAAAACCACACACGAATATACAAATAAATAAGATAACATGATGAATTAAGGCTTAAAAGCTCTCCAATGGTACACATCCATAATTACATTTGGGAGTGTACCTTAATTTCCTTCCACGAAAGTTTCTATGTTATATGTTTCATAAAAGTGCTGTTCTGTATGCTAAAATCAGTATTTTAATTTTGTTAAAAAGAAACAAAGCTTTGAGTCATCAATTTTCGCCAGGTTAGGGGAGTTATATAAAACAAGAAAAACTCATTACTTTCGTTGTTTGTCAGCTGGTAACTTGATGTCATTCTGCATTCTGACATTGATCATATCTACTGGGGCACCAACTAAACCACCACAGGCACCTGTGAGGTAATAAATAAAACATGGTGACATTTTTAAATTTATGTTTAAATATTGAGAATAAGAGGAATATTTGGAACAATTGTATACTGTATTTTACACATGACCTGTCACCACGGAACCAGGATAAAGTCGCCCAAAGATATTTCTCAGTATGGCTATTGAAAGTCAAATTGAAAGGGGTAAGTAATCCATTTTTTAATTTAACATTTCTTCAGATGTTAACCTATTGTAGCATATCCTAAAGTTATGTCATCAATAATTTAATCAGAAAAGGTAGTTTTATTAAAATGAACATACATTTCTCTGTACTGCATCATTGGGTGTACTTTCTTTAAAGTCTGTTTCCTCGTAAGTAACATTTTTAATTCAGGGTGGACCTCATGTATTTCACACGCTCTGTTGTGCATACTGACGGTCAAACCGCTAGGTGTTACATACCATTATAGGTATATTTCTACTGAATTGAAAAATACCAACATCTCAAATTTCTCAATGACGGGTCACATAAATGGTTTAGTAATGCATATGTTACTTAAAAAACTAATTAAAATAGTTATTAAAATTGATTGAGGTCATCAAAGTCAGTTTGGCCTATTTAATACAGCAGCTTGTGCAAATATGGCTGTGCACACTTGAGTTGTTATTGTTGGTTGTTCTTGTGTATAAAAATAGTACCGTAGTTATTTCTATGCATATTTATCTTTTTAAAATGTATCTATTTGTTTTAAACTATTTACCTGACCCTGCAGCTAATATCACTTTTTTGTAGAATGGAAGAGGCTGCGTGGGGTCATTTGAGGTCATCTTGGTTTTGATGGACTCGTAGAGAGCAAATCGCGTCATTGAGTAACTCATCTGAACAGCGGATGGGAAAAGTTAAGTCTCGCCAAGCATACAATATGACGCATCAGTAGATACAAATTTAAAGTAACTAATAAAATATGAATGTTGGAGACATTTACCTGTCTGCAGATAGATGCACTCAGGCCATTGTACAATGCCAACACTCCATGGCTACGTACAATATACACAGCCATTCCTGTTGCTCGTTGTGTGACAGCCTGTTGTGTCTGTAAATGGACCTGATTGGATACAAGGTAAATTTAAGGACTAATTGCAATACCCCGCAACCACGTCCCTTTTCTAAAAAATTCCTGGTACCCAGAATTCACTTCACAGCGATATTATATACAACAATTACAAGGGTACCACACTAGTCACCAAATAAGGAGTTGCGGGGTATTCGACAATTGAGCTAAATTTAACTAGCTTAATAGTACATGTACTGTGTTCTAAAAAATCACAAGGTATAACTCAGCGAATACATGTACCCTCACTGCCTCAGTGTTTTCGCCATGTATATAGGTTTACTTAGAATTCATTCCTGTGTACATACTCTTGAAATGATTTATTCGAACTTGACAATAGGTGAAACCATGGTGAAACCTATACATTAGACATGAGATCCTTATCAAAGAGTGAGCAATTACCTTGATAAGGTCTAGTGGATGAGTGAAACATGCTGCTCCTGCAGAAGCTACACCTCCAAAATACCAGCGAGATTTACGTTGTTGGTTTAACTGTGACATCTCCAGTCAAATCTTCACCCAATCCTCCGACTCCGTCCAAGTCTTTAGTTATACAATACTCAATAGAATACCCCGCCACTCCTGTTTTGGTGACTAGTGTGGTATCCTTGTAATTATAATCATTGTGAAGTGACTTCTGGTTACCAGGATCTTTCTAGAAAAGGGACGTGGTAGCGGGGTATTCTATAGTTCTTCCGAGTCTTTAGTTCTACAGCAAACACCACGTCCTCATCGTATGGGAGTTGTGATCTGAAACTATCAAATTAAAGGCAAGGTAATTATCCCGAGATGGCGGTATTAATTATCCCGAGCTGGGCGCCGGGCGGGGGCCGGTGTCGGGCAAAATAAGTAGTTTGTGCATGTTCATGATGTTGGCGAAAAGTGCATGTTGGGGGAGCCCTTCCCTAACCCTATCTCTAACCACAC
>JAVCKS010025146.1:0-13211 GCA_032273685.1 Pteraster tesselatus | reverse complement strand
TATATTCTTGTAACAATCTACCCAAACTATGCTATAAACAGTACCGGTAATTATTTTTTATTTTTAAAACTTTCATGGTGTAAATGGCCTTGGCCTTGGCAGCCAAAAAACGCCAAAAAAAACTCCAACAACTGAACTGAAGAAAGTCAGTTCTAGCGAGCACTTAACTTCGGGAAAAACTGCCTTTCCGCCGTGGACACTCAAGCACAAGCTGCGTTTATCGACGAGCGGGTCAAGTAGGCCGCGGTCAGTTCGCAAAGGGCTCTACTGGGTAACATCGATGGTTTTATTACGCCTAAATTCGTGGTTTTTGAGAACCGAGTAAGTGATACCCAAAAACATATTTCGGATAATCAGTTGTCGAAGATTCAATAAAATATATTGACAAACAATAGCTGCGAAGACCAGTTTAAATTCAACGTCAGCATAGTGAGCAAGTTAAACGACGCAGAATCTAATCTAGAAACCTACAAGCGGCTAAGGACATAGCTGAAGGTATATCAGCAATTATTAACCGTCAGAAGCTTATTAAAATGGCCGATGTGTCGGAGTCCGGTTGGAGAGTGGTGGCTGATTACGAGGCTAATCCGTTAGCCTCCGCCTCGGAGGGCGACGGGATGAATCAGCTAATTTTAAGGCGTCGGGCTAAGAAGAGCAAAGTGGAGCAAGCCAAAAGGGCAAAGACGCCGAACAGAAAGTTCACACCATGGCCTATATCGGCCCTAGCTAGTCGTTTGGCGCCGGCTACAGTTTCTGGACTCGCCCTCGGAGTTCAGCAAACCAGGCATTTGCTTCATGGGGGGAAAACCAGGCCAATGGGGATAAGTAAGATAAGTGTTAATATCTGTAATTAGCTGTTTCGGACACCAGGCCGAAACAGCTTTGTTTTGGGGGGTCTAAATCATTTCCGATCACGTTCAAACTTGGTACATGCATTGTACATCAACTGAAGATGTGTCTCGAAGATATACGTCATGATGACGTCATCGAGTATTGAACTACACTTATTCAAAGTTTAATACAAAAACAAATCATATCTCCAGAACCACAGCTAGCATGTATTCCAAATGGTTTTTTCTATCGTAATGTTCAATAAATGTCAGACATTTCGTACAAAGACGTGACCCCTGTTTGACCTTTCTTTCCGGGAAAAAATTGTTAATAAACAATTTAATCGGCGTCCATCAAACTTTAGCCATAACTCAAAAAGTCCTTTATGAAATTTGATTAAAATTTCGACATGTTAATGTCCAAGAACCCTTCTGCAATTCATACACAGACGTAACCCTACTTTAAACACTTTTCTTATAGCAATCGGCAAACTAAAAACTGATATAATTTCTGATAGAATCTGAAATTTGACACTGTAAGATAATACATGTACTGTACGGTAGACACGTACGTTGTGCGTTGAAAGTAACCTTCCAATAATATAAACAATAGTGCCTCACGGAGTGTGTACTTAACAGATAACAGCTAATGCTATTTAAATACAGTAATGCCTTGTAATGTGGTAGGGCTAGTGTGAGTATACATTTACATTGTAAAACACTAGAGGGGGCTAGTTATATTCCACGTGATCGTTTAGGTAGTCTTGGTTCAAGACTCTCCTATATTCCACGACCCATCGCCACAAGAGGGCGCGCCGAATCCGCTATCGCGCGCAAAGTCTTGGCACGTTCGTATCATCTCCCCCTGGAATCAGGGGGAAACACACTACGCATGCGCTAATTTCACATCGGCGCCGTTTTTCCCGAATCCCGTAGGTAAGTTTACCATTAAATCGTGACCTTCAACAAACTGTTTGAGAGCGGCAGATTGCTGTCTTTTCAGCTCTTCTGGAAGACTTAATTTTCTGGATACAAAATCAAACGATTCGTCAAGACATGACGTGTGCATAAATTATGCAAATATATGATACGAATGCGCCAAGACTGTCCTGCGATAGCCAGAGCCATACGGCTCTGGCGATAGCCAGAGATAGCGAATTCGGCGCGCCCTCTTGTGGCGATGGATCGTAGAATATAGGAGAGTCTTGAACCAAGACTGACGTTTAGGTGGCTTTGTTGTATTTGGTTTTATTGCAAGGCGCACAGACTTACACACAGACAGACACAAAGGCAGATCGACACAAAGGCAAATCGACACACAGGCAAACACACAGGCGCAGACACGCAGACAGACACACCGACAGAGATACAGACAGAGATAAGTCACATCGAGAAGGCAGCTTCCATTACATCAAATCGTACAGGTACATGCCACACGCGTGTTTCTGTTTTCCCAAGGTGATGTACTTTCCCCGACGAACAGCGTCATCGCGCGCCGTGGTAACAATTTCAAACAATTTCGGGGTGAAATAACGCCAAAGATGCAATCATTCTAAGTAATGAGATCCAACAATCTTTGAAAGATTTTGGCTTTTTGATAAATGCGTTTGGGAACAATCATAGGTGGTTCCGTGGTTCGGTTTGAAGTGGTCTATGACACCTGGCACATTACATGCCACTAATGTGAGTACAGATTATTGGAAGGGCCCTGGATACTCACCTCCAACGGATAAATATGGAAAAATGTAAGCTTGCTCCGGCCAGGTATGTTGCCTCTATTGTTGACCGAATAATATCACTGAAACACTCCATTCTTGTAAAGTTACAAACCAGAGCATTGTATCGATGTATAGATACTAGAGCCAGTTGGAGAGCTCCTGTCATGATCGATGAGTTAGCCTACCACGAAATCGAATTTAGGAGAAAGGAAGTTAGAACCCTGAATGAAAAGGGTTTGAGTATTGAGTATCAAGATGACACTGAAATTGAAGTAATCAGTGACGCATCCTCAGATGGTTACGGCGGATATGTTACCGTGCCTTGGCTGAAGGCACGTATAGTTATGGTTCATAGAACCAGGAAGACGTTAAACAAAGCTCCAGTTGGAGAGCAGCTGAAGCAGTCGAAAGAGTACTAAGAAGCAACGTTGAAATGTTGGAAAAAAGGAAAGTTATACCGGTTTCACACTGTACAGGTACCGGTACCCGTGCAATCTCGAGGTTGACACAAATATTTAACCCCAAGATTACCCATAATTTGGCGTGTTCACATTGCACTTCTCGGAGTAACTGCCTCAAAACCCCACTTAACTCGGGTAATTCCTACCCCTACTCGCGAGGTGAGTTAACCCAGCAATCTCGGGGTTAAAGGCGACCTTGAGACAATTTTCTGAGTTACCTTCAACAGTGTGAATGCTCGCCGGGTCTTTCTCAACCCAGGTAGCGGGGAGCGTTTATCAGCCGGCCGCGCCTGCGCTGCGCCCTTGCGTATGCGAATGTCAAATAATGACGTCAGTTATTAATAGCTTGTACTTCGTCGTAACAATACGTATACCGGGTTTTAAAAGAAAGGCACCAATCTATCGTGGCTGATACCTCGTCTACATACACTTTATTCAAGGCACCAGTCCTGAGCGCAATAGATTGTGGGAGGGTAGATGCCAAGCAACGCACATTCTCCGGATTGCCGTGCGCACAGCGTGAACACAGTTACAAATTACCCAGGTACGCACTAAAATGGGTAAGCTAAATTGCGGGGTTTATTTTGTAGTGTGAAACCGATTCTCCAAGTAAGTTACTACCCGGGTAATTAATCCCCCGGGTAAGTCCAGAGTAGTGTGAAAAGGGCATTAGATTGTTCACTGACAATCAGAACGTAAAGATAGTTCTTAACTCTGGCAGTAGGAACCCAGATTTGCAGCGTATCTCGTTGAAGTAAGGCTTTTACGACAATTATTATTTTAAGATCTTAAGAGTCTCTAATAGCCTATTATATCCTCCATCAAAGAGAACATATTTCTTTGAAATTACATGTTTTATGAACATGTCTAAAATGCTGATTTGCAATACATGTATTACCGGTACTAAACCCATGCGTCACGTATCGCAAAACTGCGATGCGATGCCGCATATTTCGAGCCTTTCCTTTTTAAGACTAATAAAAATGAAAAAATCTGTAACTCAATCACTGTAGCAAATTAGATTGTCAAATTAGAGAAAGCGCACCTCGGTTAAAGGGTAGCTGCAATACATTTTTTATTGGTCTAAACAATAAATCGATGTTAATAACATGTTTTATGTCAGTTTCTCTTTTTTAGGTTAAGCGTAAACATGTGTTTTAAACATTATTTAAGTAATCGTGGAAGCGATCGTGACGTGACCTCGGGAAGGCAGCTTGCATTACATTTTCTAAATCGTGCAGGCACACGCCACACGGGTGTTTCTGTTCTCCCGAGGTGACGTTATAAAAAAATCAACACATTAACTGACCAGAACTGCAGCTGGTCGTCCGACCTTTCCAACCACCCTCCCCTCCCCTCCCCTCCCCAACCCTTCCCACCCAGTGCCACGGGGGCATCCCCACACACTGCCACGGGGGCTTCCCCGCCCACTGCCACGGGGGCTTCCCGTGACCCACTGCTACGGGGGCTTCCCCACCCACTGCCCCGGGGGCTCCCCCACCCACTGCCCCGGGGGCTCCCACCCACTGCCACGGGGGCTTCCACACCGTACCCACTGCCAAGTTGGCTTCCCCACCCACTATCATAGGGGCTTCAGCACCCACTGCCACGGGGGATTCCCCACGCACTGTCACGAGGGCTTCCCCACCCACTGCCCCAAATTACCAAAAGGGCCAAATCTTTCGGGGTAACTAATGGTACATGTGTATTCTGATCTACACTACATGTCGTATGCACAATCGCTTTCGTATCTTCCAGACCGAATCATGTACACTATTTATAGGCTACCTGTATAGTTTCCCAAGGCATTTTTGGTCCCATCAGTACAAATTCACCCTCCTAACAAATCCTGCGTACGGGCCTGAATTGTAACGTACATGTACATGGCGCACATTATTGTCTACATCCAGATCTACGTAGACGTTTAAAATCGCCTTCGCTGTAGCATAGACTTACCACTAGTCTAGTCTACGCTTCTTCGAAATGTTGGTCCATTCCATTATAAACAAAAGACAAAGTATTTTCTAACAGTGGCAAAACGATCTCATTTTTGGTTAATCATACACGTTTATGTTTGTCTGTCTGGTGGTTATTTGTGTATTTCGTCATGAAAACTGTTTTAAATCTGAAACTGTAGGGTTGAGTCTATGGTTGACCTAGTGTCATGAGACATGGCCCACAGGAAAATGGCTTTAATATTTAAAGATTTTCTAGGGAGAATGCCCCGAGCCAGTACGCCGAGCGCTAGCGACTACGGCATGCGGGGTTGTCTTCAGCAGCACAGGTACATTTTGCCCCAATGTACCTGTGGGTGCGTAAAGCCAGACGACTGCTCCACTCAATGCTGGGTGTGAACGGGGCAAATAGTGACGAAGATAAAATACTCATCGAATTTGGTCGGTGTTTATTACAAATGTCAGATTCATTGCTCGACTCCACACATTCCGATAGCGCTTCTTTAATCAAAGAGCACTCCCATCAATTCATGTCATAGGCCTGATGCATATATAGCGGCCGTGCGCACATCATGAGCAGAATACATTTTCGGAATAAATACATCTGCTTCACATCAAGCTAAGTCACTATCCATGTTGATACTGTAAGAGCAAGAGCATAAAACGGTAAGTAAAAACAATATGAACACAAGTGTTTTGTACTGTTTTATTTTAGCATGAATTTGTAGTTGATCGTTAATGTGACGGGCTCTGTAAAAAGGGGTATTATGTCGCAAAACTAAAACAATTAGTTATGCATAGTTAAATTTGCCACATTATAAGCTTGTTTGATCCCACATTTAGTATAGGGTTGATCCCTGTGGCATTTTGCGTTCTCGAGATATTATTAATAATATTTGCATAATTATATTTTGTAATTTAACGAAAATGCTTTTAGAGATACAGCTCTTTAAATACAGTAAGCAGAAATAAAGTTTTAAAAAATACACTCCCTCTCAAATGTCTGTAGCAACAGACATGTTGCTTTTGAGCTATTCGTTTGAAAATTTCAGGTTTTGCTTGTGAATATATTTTCAGTTTTATGGTTAAATGCAGATAAAAATGAAGAATGTGATCACATTATTTTGCTAATTTGCACAATGTGTAAGATTTCAACGTTTTTGCAAAAATTGAAAGTGTATACATTGATAATCAATCACCTACACTGCACGTCTATTCTTAGCCTGTTTAAGATATGGTAGGTTTATCAAAATACTGACAATACCCAATGCACCGACAAGACACTGACATTAAGACTAACACCATCATTCAAGATTTAGGTTTAAAAACCTTTTTAGGTATTTTTTTTAATTCTTGAAAAGAATTTCTTAGCCAATTGAAAATCGGGTGTTCTTCTCAGAAGATCTGTATAGTCAATACCCTTACAAGAAGATTCTGAAAAAACGATAATAGATTTGGGGTTAAGAAAATACATTTTTGGTATTTTAAAAATAAATGTGTATTATTAAAATTGTCAGTGTATCTGACTATACAAACGTTTGGTCATCTTCGATGCTAAATGAATTACATTTCAAAAACACACCAAAAGAACCAATTAACTGTTTATTAATCTGTACTCTGCAAATAATTTGTTTATTAAGCAATAAATAGGTTGCAATTGATGTCAGAGTGTGAAATCGACCATCTTTACGCCAATGATAACTAATCTTTGAACGCACTGTGCATTTCGCGTAAGTGCCACATGCAGCACACATTTTCATGAAACTCTTTAGCTTCATTATCGGATAATTCTCTTGATGAACCCGTTGAACTTGATACATCCGATTCTGAATCAGACGATTGGAAATCACCATCTCCGGAGTTGACGAAGTAGTTTTCGAGGAAGGCCACCGCATCTTGTTAATATTCGCAAAAATGTTGTGACTCAACGTAAACGGACAGCTGATCACTGAACGCAAAATGTGGCTTTGCGCATGCGTAGTCTCCGATGTAGCGAGGTATTGCCCAATCAACGTGTCCTATTCTGTACACGTGATTAAAAATCTTGACGTTCCTAGCAACAAGGGGGTTTATTTACAGTAAATGTTTTTTCTCTTTTATGTCATTTGCATGCGACCCCATTTGGATAGAGTACGCTTTCAACTTTCTGATAATACCAAATGGACGATGGGGTATTAAACGTGTATCACTAAGACATCGTAACAATCATTGATTTTCTTTACAATAACTGACCAAGATTAAAACGAACGACGAAAACAATTATGCAATCAGCGAATAGGCCTGCAAATTTTAACAATGTTAGTTGGATCATGTGTGACTTTGTCTTTGTCTCTGCAGGGAGTGGTCTCTTCCTTGTATCGGTCAGCGAGTTTGTTAACATAATGGGTTGACTCGTATTATCCGGGGTGTAGTTTAATAATCTTCTTTTACTGATTCTTTCAGTCACGTCGCAGGAACAATATGACAACGGAAGACAATCAAACTAACACTCATACCGATGGGAATACAGCCGTGGCCAGCACTATCCACAAGATATTTCCACACCTTACCGATACTTCAAATCGGACAAACCAATTCGAGTACATATACACACAAAATCACAGTTCTCTCTCTCCATTCGATGGCATCTTCACTTCTGATCAGGCCAGGTGGAATGTTATAACGGGTATCATAGCGTCGGTCGTTTTCGTTATGGTCACAGCTATTGTCCTGTGTGCTTTTAGCGCTTTCAAGAGGTGCTTAGAGAAAAGGAACATAACTCTCAGTGCTGATACGGGAGTGTTTACTCCCAAAAGAGGAAGTAAAGCAGGACTGGATATGATTGATAATAAAGTGGTAAATATACAGCATTTTGTTTCGGCTTTTCTGTTTGCTTATGCAAGTATTTTGCCGCCAAAGTTTCACTGACGGAGGGCGACCTTCTATTCCGAAGAAAGTAGCAATAAAGTTGTATGCTTTCCGGCAGTTGAGATCTTTACCTGCCTTATGTTCCTGTTCGCGTAATACTTGAATTCCATTTATGCACGTATCGTATTTGACAATTAGACGTACTATAAATACTATACAGTAAACTCATGATAAGTTAGACTTCGTTCAAGTCAGATTTGCGTGTGTTTGAACCTTTAGAAAAGAATTCTTGACAGCACATTAGAAATTTGACAGAATGGGAACAAAATCATGCGAAAATCGAACATCTGATTGAATCAAAGTCCGGATTATCCAGGGTGGAACCGTGGAAAAGAAAAGCGCAAAATAATCCAACGTCTTCATGCCATTTTGACAAACAAAACAGCCAGTAAAATCTAATGTATTGTAATTAATTATTAATTTCGCTGATGCGTTTACTTTTCCCCTACAGGTAATGACGGCGCACAGGCCATTACAGAGAACCAGTTCAATCCGGAAACAGTTTCAGAAGATTGTTTCGAGATAGTGTAGAACCTGATTCCATTGAAAAACTTGATAATTGCATCACACGAACGTGTTGTAGTAAATGTAACAGGGAAAAACTAGTTTAGTTAGTAATAATTGCAAATATTTATTTCAATTGAAAACGAGGAATGTCAGTTGTACAGTGCATTTAGCGACAGGTCAAACATGTACACACACGCGTATGTTTAATTCGTACTTACAAACATTGTTGCTTTCTGTTGTTAATATATTACATTGTCTACGTTTAAGATTTCAGTGTAGCTTTCGTAGGCATTTAAACAATACGCCATGAAATGTACTAGACCATAATGTTTACACATCCGTACTCCCATTTTGTAGGCAGTGTGTTGTAGTCATATACAATAATTACTGTAAAACAAACTGTAAAACTGTATACCCAATTGAATATTTTTGGGCAGATTTTGTGATTTGTATTGATAGCCGTCCAGTATTTTGGTATCCTGCGCACCATTGGGTCTATGCATCTAGGAAACATCATACTTTGATAGGTTTCAATGTGTATTATCAGGAGCGAATATTTATAACCATACCTATGGTCTCCTTTTACCTGAAAGAATATTGCTGGGTATATAACCCGAAAAATTGCACAACATTTAATACATGAATCGGGTAGGGAGGCGTCGCGAGGATTTGTTTAGAGATAAGAAATTAGGGATTTATTTTGTTTAGTTTGATCACTAGTTTTCAAACAATATGAAACTTTTTAACCAAAATCGCCACTAAATAAAAATGTACCGTAAGTAACAGTCAATGAAAACTCAAGTAAAACTCCAAATAAAGCACAATAGAACCAAATTTGGACCTAGCTGCACAATAATTAATCTGCATTTGCAAATAATTATTTGTTATTGAAGCAGGTATAGGCTCATTTAGAACAAGCGAGAAGTCGCTAAGCATCTTGGGTGATCAAACCCCTTTCGGTTTCCAAGTCCGCTTAATAAATTACCTTATTCTCGACTTCCCGTAATCTTCCATTTTTAGTATGGAGATTTTGATATTCTTATGACATAAACAAGGATTTCTTTGATCTAACATCAGGATGGGCCTATGATTGAGATGGTGCGTTGGAATTGTTGAGTCAGCGGTCCTTCGTGCTAGGGATTTCCCCATTTGGCGTGACCGTTTTTTTCACCAGACTCTTTATCCAAGCGTCATGACAAAGCGTCGGTTAAGCTGCTAATACTATATGTTCAAGAAATCATAGCTAGTTATCGATGACCAGTAATTGTTTGGGCAAATTTCGTTGGCTTGTTGTAGCCGGCCCCCCAAGCCTATATCTATGTTATCAAGTGCAGTCAATTGTGTTGTAGTAAATTGTGGGATATTAGAAGCGAGGACACCTATATGTTTAGGAAAGATACTGTCCAGAATTATCCTGCCCGTGTACATGTACATGTATATGAGCACAACAGTATGTGCACGGTGTATGAGCTTACTGCTGTGCAGGACTACTTGTACCAGGCACAACTTTCACTTTTCTGCACATTACTCAGTGTAAAACGCTCATCGATGCTTGCTACCTGTATTGCATGGTATACCCATTATCAGTATCTCATTTCAATAAATATGTTGAGCACAACTTAATAATGTGCATTTCATTGGAGGGGGAGGGGTTCACTAACTTTTGGGCACAACTGTACATCAAACTCAGAACCAATATCACTGGACTCATTAGAATACCTATCATTGTTGAAAATCCACTGGGAAAGTAAATGATTGCCTCAAGTTAAAGTTCCACAGAAAAAAAATTATCTGCCCGTGCAACGCGACAACCATGACATCCCCGAAAATTCTTTGCAGAGAACGTTTTTCGCATACTATCAAACTTCGGTCAGACTTGAAACTTAACACATAATATAGGGCATACATTGCAGATGAATCTAAAAGCTAAAACGTCACTGTGACGTCATCTAATCTCTAATTAAAACGTAATATTTAAGATTTCATGCGCGATATTGCTCGTTTCTCGCGCGATACGGTTAGTATGGCTCTCGATGAATTCCATACAAACGTGCACAAATCAGCCGTGCTCAATGCAGGAACACGACCACGCACATAGTATAATGGCGACCGAGCTCACAGCGTTTTAACAACATGTACATTGTACAAGCGTAGGTACAGGTAGGCCTATAAGGCTATGCCGACATATTTCTTGTTACAGTGCAAAAAATGGAATGTCCAGGCAATTATAATAATTTGTCATCGTCGCTGCTTGTTCGTTTGTTCATTTTGTTGTTGAGGATAATTTCTAAATTAAACGAAATGAAATGAAATTAAATTGAAGTTTAATTATAGTTCTACCGAGTCACCACTAGCACTGAAGGATTTACTTGAAATTGCACCTGTCACTGGCATTTGACGTCACACTTGAGATAGCTCAATGTTAAAGGGAAAATTAATTTTAATAGTTATTGTTATAATTTAAACAACAAAAAAGAACAGGCGGGAACGTAAGTTCTTCAGTGCTAGTGGTGATTCGGTAAAAATACAATTAAACTTCAATTTCATTTTAATTTGTTCAATTTAGAAATTCTACCTCGTCACCACTTCGTCCTTACTTGAGATGTTTAGAGTCGACAAGGGTGCAAAAAGAAGTCACAACATTCCATTACGCCGTCGAGGTTGTGACTTTAAAGATTGACACAAATTAAGCACACTTGCTGCGGGCAAAACGCCTAGAGCGAAGAAACTATCAACGTCAACTGGTTTATTATAGAATTGCGTAAACATGGAACACCTGGTCCAAAAGCAGCACTACTTGCTGCTGAACGAGTACTGTTGCGCGGTAAATTTTCCGTGTTGACGCGAGCTACTTGCACAGTATCTTAAATCCATCCAGCTATTGTTTGCGAACCAACTGGCTTGTGCGGTGGAACATAATAGTAACAGTTGTTCTCTATTGTCCCTAAATGACTGTATTCTGTAGGTCTACTTAACATCTAAAACACATGTATACATCTAAAACACGCCGAATAACTTGTCATGTGAAAAGGAAGTTACACTGAAGTTCAACATCGTTGTAACATTTTTGGTTGAATTGAATTAACCTTTGTCTGATCACAGAAAAGAAGGCACCTTTTGATTGCCGACCTGTAGCATTTCCTTGTTGTTGATTGCCAGGATAACAGGATGATCTGGGTAGCTTGTTGTGAAACTCATTGGTTTCGGACGGTCTCCCCGATAGTAAACATGGCACCAGTCTGAGACTGTCTTTTAATAGGTCCATGGAGTCTGTCCCAGGAGGGCTGAGAAAGCAGATTTGAATGTAACGGTATATAAAAGATATGCATTCCCGACCAGCAATTTAGTATTTAGGGAGCCACGATTGTGCCTGCCACAATGGCGCAAGTAGAATTCCAAAATCCTGGTGATGCTCAATTTGTTGTTAATACTTCGCAGATTAAGCAGAAAAGCAACTGTACGAGGCCCAGTCTGCTGTCAATGCGTTTGTGTACAAAATACGGCTCCACCTGCCATGTTACATACGACTTTAATTGAAAATTCAGTTGCGATGCAAATAGATCAACATCGGGTTCTGAGGAAATCTTTTCAAAGGCTGCTGTATTAGGTTTTCGCTCGAAATCGTCGTGGAAGTTTCGAGATGCATAATCGGCAATCGCGTTCTGTTCGCCTGCCAGCTGGTGTGATATTTGTAACCAAATGTTACGGGTTATACACCATGACCAGATTTCTCTGGCGAGGGGTTCAGTAACGTTGATTTAGTACCACCAAAGTGCTGCAGGTATGCAAATGCTGTGACGTTGTCCAATTTCAGATGAATTGTGATGTTATTCTCATCTGAAAAGGAAGACAGAAAAGTCATAAAACAAACCTTTAGCTCGTGACAAGCTGCCTCAGTTTGGGACCACTGTCTGTCTCGTTTTGAGGCAGTGCTTCATCTTTTCGTTTTCTAGTGTTCATCTGAACATTGGGCTGTAGGGCATCCTCAGTTCACACGAAACTAAAAGTCCAATCAAACTGGCTATATCTCGAATTTCCGAAGATTTGCGAACAGTGATTGCTGAATCGCCGTTTAAGCATGACCCACCTTGTGCGGGGGGTATAGAAATCGATAACAATTGAGTTCAGATTGGTACTGAGTTGGGTTGGTGTGATAATGGACTTTCCCACATCCTCAATGTTTTCGGTTTCGCCAAGAAGAAACATGTTATCAAGATAGTGTATAGTCACACGACTCGTGACCCAAAAGGTTTCATCACTTTAGTGAATAGCTGGGGACGGAGAGGGGGAGGGGGACATGCCAAAGAAAAAGGTAAGCACGTAAACTCATAATTTGTGCAGCAACATATACTTTCTGTGGTCTTGTGCGATTGGTATCGAAAATAATGCATCCTTTAAATCAACGGATGCCATAAATCAATTGGGTCTAATCAGTTGTGTAACGAACCGTTTACATTTTAAAATGGTGGTAATCCACAAAATAATGCATTTAACCTGCGAAAAGACCCGTCTTTTTGGGGTCTCAAAAACAGATTGGAAATGAATTCAAGGTTAGAGTGGTTCGTTTAGACAATTGCCCCCTTTTGTTTAGCATTATGGCGATTTCTTCCGTAATCATGTTGGTTTCATGAATGGAAAAGCATATATCCCTTGGGGAATGCTTTGATACGGCATACTATTAAATTCTATGCTAAAATGTTGAACTGCGTCAATAACCCATTTATCGGCTGTTCGTTTTGTCAAAATATTTTATCGAGTGCTAAAAATCACATTGGTGCTCACTCACCGTTAAACTGCAGGCTTTATTTGGCCGCAGTTGGTCGACTTCCTGCC
>JAVCKS010025070.1:2331-13222 GCA_032273685.1 Pteraster tesselatus | reverse complement strand
CCAAACCCCATCCATAAAAAGTCTCTAAACCCCATGCATAAAAAGTCACCAAACCCCATCCATAAAAAGTCACCAAACCCCATCCATAAAGTCACCAAACCCCATCCATAAAAAGTCACCAAACCCCATCCATAAAAAGTCTCCAAACCCCATTCATAAAAAGTTCCCAAACCCCATTCATAAAAAGTCTCTAAACCTCATCCACAAAAAGTCTCTAAACCCCATCCATAAAAAGTCACCAAACTTCATCCATAAAATGTCACAAAACCCCATCCATAAAAAGTCTCTAAGACCCATCCATAAAGTCTCTAAACCTCATCCATAAAAAGTCACCAAACTTCATCCATAAAACGTCACCAAACCCCATCCATAAAAGTCACCAAACCCCATCCATAAAAAGTCACCAAACCCCATCCATAAAAAGTCACCAAACCCCATCCATAAAACGTCACCAAACCCCATCCATAAAAAGTCACCAAACCCCATCCATAAAACGTCACCAAACCCCATCCATAAAAGGTCACCAAACCCCATCCATAAAAGGTCACCAAACCCTATCCATAAAACTGTTCCAAACCCCATCCATAAAACTGTTCCAAACCCCATCCATAAAACTGCTCCAAACCCCATCCCAAAAAACTGTTCTAAACCCCATCCATAAAACTGTCCAACTATCTAACCCATATCCATAACATTTCTTTAAACCCCATCCATTATGGGTTGGGTTTGAAGATATTTTATGGATGGTGTTGAAGAAGTAAATTAATGTAAGCAAATCTACTGAACATTATCTTTTGCGGCATAATCTTTTAGTGATAACTCTAGCAGTTGACATGTTAAGTTTGTCTTTAATCTTTAGACTTGGCCTAAATGTAATCACACGCGACCATACACAAATGATATAAATATTGACATCCAAATACAAAGAATGGATGCTGGTGCTGCATTATCTTAGGTTGGTAAATATTCCGGGAAACAAAAGAATTCTAAGACACAGATTCCAGTACCGGTGAAATAAAACGAAAGTAACAAACTAACTCACTTATAGTTACCGTCTTTTTGGGGTTTTTCATTGATATACTGCATCTCTTTTATTGGTATCATGGGAAAGTTGTGCAACCCAAAAAAATTTTTACAGATCAACAGGTTAAATATTATTAGGCCTAACGGTCCTGTTTTAACTTCTGAGAACTGTAAAAAAACGAAAAGAACAAAACTCATTCTGAAACAATTCACGACAGAGTAAATATCCGTGGTAAAACAAGTAACAAAAAAGTAACACTATTGTAGTGTATTTGCAGAAAACTATCAATCACGTACGCCCACAATTCAAAGTTAATTTAGGCTTATTTGTGGTTTTTGAATTATACCGTGTCCAGACTGAAAGAAATATCTTTGCACTAAATGAAAACACCACCGCTGTAGAAAACCTGACCGGTTGTCCTATAACTGTTAAATTGAAGTTTGATATCCGGCACAACGTGTCACGACCAGACATGGGTTTAATGATGTCATACAACTAAAGAAACATAATTCAGGAGCACAGGAATGCACTGTTCTCGCCGTGACTGAGAAACCAAAAAAAGGAAGAAATCAGATTACCATCTGTAGCCCCCACAACGGCAATAATTGTGACGACAGACGTTTTCTGTCAAATCATTTACTATATAAAAACCGATCGTCACACCAATGCGATCTCAGTAGGCTACAAGACAATCTAAAGCGAAGACAGCTGCCAACAACTCACTATGCGAACTTGGAAGGAAACAATAAAACTCTTATAAATAGTTTGTTCTATATAGCTGTTATAACAATTAAGTTTTTAAATGAAATGTTTATTTACGGACTTGCGAAGATGAGGGTCGCATTAACACTAAAAGAGATTTATTCCTATAAGCTACGCATATACGTTTATGTACGTGTATTAGAACAGCTTAAATAAAAGGAGCATTTCTACTCCAAGCGTCTACAACTTAGGCCAATAAAAAAAAACATGTTTAGCGTCCTTTTTTGTTTTTAAATGGCTGCCATTTTTTTTTCAAATGGCCGCTACTTGGATTCAGGAAATGACATATCGGGTTTGTATGGGCAAGATGCAACAGAAAATGAGGCCAAATGATTATAGACTCTTAAAACGATCAAATATTAATTTCTTTCTTAAACAAACAAAAAAAGAAAAAAAAGAAAAAAGAGGCGGCCTCAAAAAAGGAAGCGGGCGGGGACGCTAAACATGAATTTTGTTTTAAATGGCCTTAACGAGCAAGAAATTTTGACAAATACATGTATACAGCCCCCTGTAGTCTGGAGTGAATAGAAAATAACTAATTTCGGATCTTCTCCCGGTGCAATAATAAACTATCCACTATAGGCCTATACACACTAAAAGATAAATGTTCAAATCCGCACCCATGCATGGGGATCATATAGTTGTGCAAATTTAAATAAATAAATAGGTGCTGCTATTGTATCCGAATTTGCAGTTTTATTTCCTCGTGGACAAGAAAGCTGAAAATTAAGGATCTGGAAGGTTGCCGCAATGAACATTTGGTGGTCAAATCCGGAAAGTCTATTTAAACCTAAGACATATAAACCCAAGACCCAACTATAAGACCGCATAATGAGCTACAAAGCCCCTATACTAAAGATCATATCAACTACTTTAAACCTAATACCCTAATATGGAACCGAGACAGTATCAACTACGACTCATGGTATCTGCCATAAAACCGAGACCCCGTCAACTAGGCTTATAACCCCCAGACCCCAGCAACTATAAACCGAAAGAGATCGAGCACGCCCATTTGACATTCCTTTTAAAATTGTTCAACGATCGTAACACAGTATTTTGGGCCGTATATATACCAAAGTTATAATGTACAAAATATAATATAATACTATGGTTAAGTTATATACACAGGAACAAACTTTATACTAAGGCACTTGATTTAACAGCTGTATAATGCTACTTCATAACAATAACTCGAAATAAACTCTTTAACAAATAATACTGACAGGTATACTGTCCGATTTCAGACCGATTGGACATTGGTAAATTATTATTTTGTCGTTTGCTTTAAAGTTATACAGGTATGTGGTGAGAACAAAATCAGTTTTCTGGTGTTTTTCTTCCACATTTAAAACGGTGAAGTTCTTCTGTAGGCTCTATATACAGACCTGTGTGGGCGCTTCACTCGAAGCGTACGAAAGAAGGTCAAAGGTGAAATCTTTAAAATATCGCTTTTGTGTGACGGAGCCATCCTGTTCCATCTTGGTTTAATTTTGCAAATCATACTTTCGTCACAAAGTTTGCTCATGCCAATCGCAAAGCTTATGCGCACAAGCTTCGCGGTTGTCAAGAGCAAAATTTGCATAAAATGTACATAACATTATGAAAACGGCCTATTCGGAATGCCTTACCACGGTACATATAGCAATAATGGGCAAGCCATAACGAAGCTACCAATGCGTGACGGTGTCCCACTTGTTACGTTGGTAAATATACCACCTATTGCTTTACATTATTATTACTCTTTTAACAATATTGTTGTATTTTAATATTTAACATGCCCGTATTAACTTTTGTACCAACTCAAACAAAACTGCAGATAGAGAGTAATACGTGTCAGAGTCCCTTTATAACCAGAGTTGCGACATAGAGGGTCCAAAAGTTGTAGCCATGTAGCCATTTTGATTCCACTGCGCACGATGAATACATGTGTCCTGTTTTATGTTTATGCACCTGTTTTTTTTTGTGTTTAGTGGAAACAAAATGGCCTTCAAATCCTAGGTTGTCGCAACTCTGGTTATGAAGGAACTTTAATACGTGTAATGGTGCACTGCCACCAATGTATTTCGCCAAGTTATGGACTTATCTAATACCAGTCTAATAATGTATTTTTTTTAATAAAATAAATAATCAGAAATTTAAATTAACATATACTTTCCAACGCTTTTGGGTGTACACGTACAATATATCTAAAATAAACAATACGAGGTTTATGTTTCCTGCATAGAATTGTTTCGAAACAAACTATTGTTTCGGATGAACCACTTCAATTACACGGAACGGTGTTGCCAGAATCGCCCACGGGAACAGTCGCATTCGGTCCAGTTGGCTGCACGACAGTAGCTGTCGGCGGATCCCCGTAACCAATTTGGGCTGGAACGTTCTCAGTCGTGGTGGTGGCGTCGTCTACTTCGGTTGCCTCGTGAACACGTTTCCCTCCTGTCCTCCCAACTACCGGTTCTTCTCCGGGGTCTGGTGCGATAGCCACGGGTGACTCACCTTGGCTGCCGGCCCGCCCTTCAAACCCCGAGCCCTGGAGACCTCTCTTCATCGACGAGTCATCGTCTGTGAATTTCGGTCCGTTTGTGCAGTCGGTATTCACAGCGACGACATCTTGCTGATATTCATAAGTAGTTATGCTTTCATTGGCGTCATATTCTGGTACAGTTGATGCATTCGCAGTTTGGGTTCCACCGCGAAGACCCCTTCCTCTACGCGGTCCTCTTCCTCTGAACAACCCTCTGTCTTTCGATCTCATCGCGGGTCCTACTCCACCACGTCTTTCACCTCGCTGTCCTGTTGCTAGCACGTTGACTCTTCCTCTACCTCTAACCCCACCCCTACGACCACTCCTAACTCCACCCCTACCCCTACTACAACCCCGACCCCGAGCCCTACTCCCACCCCTACCTCTACCAAGGACCCCACCCCTCGATTTTGTTTGGCTAGCCTTGGCCAAATCTGGCGATGTCTCTCCTGACGTTGCCAACATATAGCTATACGGCTGATCGTTGTTCGTACATCTTTGAGTTCCCCTTTGCTTGCTTCCACTCCGTGATCTACCCCGACCTCGTCCTCGTCCGAGCCCCTGCCTCACCTGTCCGGTGGTAACTGATGGTCGTCCCATACCACGGCCTCCTCC
Source organism: Pteraster tesselatus (assembly GCA_032273685.1). Lineage (NCBI taxonomy): Eukaryota > Metazoa > Echinodermata > Asteroidea > Velatida > Pterasteridae > Pteraster > Pteraster tesselatus. The sequence continues at coordinate 8,294 of JAVCKS010025070.1, read as the reverse complement.
CCTCCTCTTCCCTCGATTACTACCTCTAGACGGCGGCAACGTTTCATCCAAGCCCGATCTGTCGGATGGGCTCCTCTCTCTCATTGGATACTTCTTCAGATGTAGTTTAGCCGCGTTTTCGTCTTCGGAGCACCCTTGTCCAGAAATTCCGTTTGCTTTTACCCGAGGCAAAATATTATTCGAAGACAGAGTGCTAGAGACACGTTTCTTTTTAAAGCGTTCGTATTTCCCTGTTGCAGCTCTTCTTGCTGGGTGGAATGAGGATACAGACGGCGACGAATCACTGGCAGAGAAAGAGTGTGTTGAATCATTTGCTTCCTTTTGGTTACCTAACATTCTCTTATTATCGCCATGTCCAATACTTTTCTTCATTTTCTTCTCCGTTTCAGTCGATGGCTTAGCGATCCGTTCCATAAACTCGCGTTGGTTCTCTTCTGCCCGAATATTTCCACTCTCTATCAAGGAAGCTCCTTCGTTCTCAGATTTTCTGGGATCGCTTTTTTCTGGATTGTTACCACCTTCGTTCTCCCCAATGGTGCAAACCTTCATATGTTTCTGCAGACTTTTGAGGTACGTGTACTGGTGCTTGCATAATGGGCATTGGTGTTTACAATTCAGGGAGGACTGGTCGCCTTTATTCGACAGCTTTCCAACCTCCACCATATCGGAGAGTATCATTTTGTCTTTGTTTGGGCACATTCTCATGTGCCTCTCCAGCCGATTGATGAAGAAGAACTTCCTTCCGCAGCCGGGGCAGGCGTGAATATCGTCCATGTTAGCCGCCGGTTCACGGCGTGAGTACTTCATGGGGTTGTAGATTTTCAAACCTGGCTTTGCCCTTGGACGCTTGCCCGAATGCTCACTGTCTGGGCTCAAATTGGGATGATGCTTTCTTGCAGCGTGACCAGGACCCTTCAGACTACTGGATGCTACAGGCCTGACTTTGCCATCGGACTGAGCACCGACCGTAGTCTTTTTGTTCGACATATTCGAGACTGTTGACGACGAGATTCCGCTCGAAGCGCATTCCATGATGTGCTTGTGAAAGTCAACCATCTGTTCGAATTCCTGCTTACATTTAGTGCACCTGTTCGCCAGCGGTGGTGCAAGTTGCTTTTGATTCTTTGGGTTGGCCAGCATGTTCAGATAGCCGATCTGGCGCGCGTGGGCAAACGGGTGGTGACGCTGGGGATTCAATGGCACCTGCTTTCGGGTGGATGTTTTGCATTTCTGTGGCGTCAATCCGGGGGATAGACGTTTGCTCGTCAGTTTATTGATCTTGAGGAGGCTTATCTTGCTCATTTCCTGCGCTATAAACGACGTCCTAGATTTGGATGTTTGGTCATCGTTTTGCCCTAGCATCGAAGCAGCTTTCCTTGGATCGGTAAAGTTTTGTGGGCGCAGTTCCCCCGGGTCCAAGACTCTGTACAGGCACTCCTTCATCCCGTGGATGTCGAGCTGATGTGTCTGCAAATTGCAAAGATAAACAAAGTCTCCACCGCACACATTGCAGGCGAACATCTGCTTGGCGTGATGCAGACCAGACCGGTGGTTGCATAGACCCTCTGGAGTTTTAAACAAGAAAACGCAAAATTCGCACTTGTACGGCCACTCCACCGCATGCTGAAACACGTGTACGTTCATTTCCTTCATGGACTGGAAAACGACACCACAGACATTGCACGCAAACTCGGTCGTCTTCGTATCCATGGGATGGACATTGTGTCCGTCCTCCTTGAAACTATCACGAGGCAGGTGTTCGTCAGTGGCTGTGAACGTTTTTTTCGCCTCGTACGAAGGAATAAAGTTCTCGTTGCCGCAATCATCGATTGGTCGTTCGTCCTTGTTGAACATGTTGAAACTGTCTTGATTGGAATATCTCACAGAAGATGAACGACTACACACACCGGAATTCTTTCCGACCTTAACTTCCGGTTTCAATTCATAGCTATCCGCGGAGAATGCTTGTGAGCGAGTGCCACTGAGCTTCCGGTCCTTGGCCTGCAATGCTGCATGGGCATTTACAAATTGCAGCGTCTGCCGTAGTTTGGGGGACATCAAAGCCGATATGTCGCTTTTGTTGTTGTTGTTGTTCAAGGGTCGTTGTGAAGACTTGCTAAGATCAAGGGGTGCCGTCTGCTCCGGCGTCTGATACATCGACGCAATTGTTGTAGCGCTATTGCCTCCGCTTCGTCTGTTCATGGACAGGTCTAAAACGCTATCCGATTTGCACATTTCGTCGAAGTTCCTCTTCCTCGTGGCAAGATTCATTGCGCCATGCTTGTCGTACATTGGTAATCTTACGCTTGGAAACTTTCGTGGGACGTAAGGATGCGGTCTTTCACGCGCCGCAAACGGTAGACTCACGGGTGATCCTTCCTGATACGGCGACCTTGAAACTTTTAATCCGTGCGAACGTTTTGTCGAATAGGTTGAGTCGATTCGTGACGGAAGTCTTGTCGTACGTAGCTGCTGGCGAGGAGAATTACCTGCAAATGTCTTGCTAATGACAATCTCGCCTTTAGTCTTACTTCTCGGAGCTACAGATGTGTTGGCCCTGGCTGGGATTTGAAAGTCAGCGCGCGACGAGCACCGATTATTATCAGATCCGTTCCGTTCCGTTCCATTATTCAGAAGATAATCATCGTAAATGTTCCTATTTGTGGAAAGTTCATCCTCGGAGGTGTGAGAGGGCTGATCCAACTGGGTAGAAAGTACGTTTTTCGCGAATGCAACGGAAGACAGCTTTCTTCTCCGTCTGGTCTGAACATGATGCACCTTCCGTCTGTGGCGGTTGACGTTGTTCCGCGAGGAGAACATCTTTGTGCACAAATCGCAAGGGTGAATTTTGTTAAACTTTCTCGAACCGTGAAACCCCGACAGCGGCGGTCGATCCGGCGACTTATCCACAATATCCCCGGGCTTTTCTTCGGCTTGCTCCGGTAGCTCGCTTACATCGGTCACTTCCTCGGTGGATTTATCACTAGAGCTCGCTTTGCAATCTTTACTGGGGGAAGGATCGCTGACGTCGACATGAGACCCGGCATGAATATCGAGTAGGGAGCGGCTGGGAAAAGACAAATCGCATAACTCACAGGTGAATTCATGAGTGGAAGTCAGTTGTATCTCTTGCTGTTTGCTCAGTTCAGATTGGCGATCCATGGGATTCCCAACACTGCCCACAAGACTCGAATTATACCGGTCATCGTTTTGTGAATTGTTATTCTTCGGATCGGCAATATCCAGAGCGTCATTGACCGGATCATCATTGGCCGGATCGTCAATAACCAGATCGTCAATAACAAGGTCGCCAATAATCATATCGTCAATAACCAAACGGTCATTAGCCGAATCGTCATTAACAGGATCGTCATTAATTAGATTGTCATAAACTGGATCGTCATCAATTAGATTGTCATAAACTGGATCGTCATCAACCGGTTCGTCATTAATCGGATTGTCATTAATCGAATCTCTACTCATGATTCCTGTAGCAGGTGGAAGGTCGTTACAGTTATGCTGCTGGTTGTGTTGTCTGCTGTAACTTGAGGACTGTCGTCTTCCTCTCTTCAGCTTCCGTTTTCTCTCCGGAGCCCCCGTGTTATTGTCAAAGTGCTCCCGTAGAGCCGTGACGGTATCGAACAGACTCAAGCACGTCATACATTTACGCACGTTCTTTTTGTCTTTTGTCGTGGAGCAAAAGTCAATCTTTTTTGTCATTCTGTAAGGGTCCCGCAGCAAACAGGACGAAGTAGGTCTGCTACGAAGGGATGATTCGGTCCCACTCGTGTCTGTTCCAGAACTATCTGGCTTCTGAAAGCTTTCTGCAAGCCTGTCGCCCGTCACCGTTGCATGGAATGTCTCAAGGTCACCACAGCCTCCTTGTAAATTGTCGTTCAAAATAGGCGATATCAGGGGAGGGGATCTACACGACTCGAGATCACTAGAAGATGCAGACCCCGTTTCCCCAGACGCACGGGAAGCGAGGGAGACATCGCGTACCAGTTCGCCGTGAATTTTCTCAAGAATAGGCATGTATTCATTTGTTTCTGAGGAGAAGGAAACAGAACAGGGTGTTTAATTATTTTGTTCTTCCACGTAAAAACTATGGTTATGCAAATCAAAGGAATAAAGAGCGATTATATACAGGAGCTAAAGGGAGAATATTTGCACGTACCACTATCATTTTCGCTGGCCCGGTTGCCCGTTGGATTCGAGTTCGCTGCACTGAGGGATACCACGTTAGATATTATAATCCCTCCCAGAGCAACAGCGAGTGGGCCGTCCCTGGAAGCAAACAGCTCATCAGCTTTGAGATAAGTCGATTTATCGGTATTCGAGTCGGTCACGCCGGTAGTTTCAGATGACGCTGTGCACCCGATGTCCTTCGTCACGGTAGTCCTCCGAGGATCGACGTGGACGTCGGCGATGTCGGTGGAGCTGTCGAGCGTCTCCTCGTCGCCGGTGGAGTTACCGGGAGGCTCGTCGGTGGAGGTTTCGTTCGGTTCACAGGAACTGTCCGACTGCTCGTCGTCGTTGGTGCTGCTGCTCGTTGCGTTTGAACTGTTAATTACGGGAGATGGGTTGGGTGCGCCGCTGTTTGTTGAAAACCAACACAAGAGCTCCTTCCCGGAAGGAATGTCCTAAATATAAAATTAACAAAATAACTGGCGCAAGGGGAGATAACATTTTGAACACTTGAACTATAAACATAATTACTGTTTTTTTTTGCAATACCGCTTGTCTGAGGTCTTTAAAGGATTACTATTCTGTTTGGCTCATCGAATAAATCTATGTTAGTCGGTGACCTATGCGAGTTTTGCGTCACGTCACCTTTTGCCCCCCAATGACGTAGACAAATATCGTGACACAATGATGCGATATATTGACGGAGCAAAGGGGGACATAAAATAATAAAAAATAATAAACAAATATTTATTTAGAAATCTTTTTACAAGAAAATGACACCGACCTAGTGTGTACATAAGTCTAAAGTATATTTATTCGAAGACCCTTTAGGCAAATCATAATGGTAACATCGGTTTTTTTTGTTTTTCATGTGTACCCGCATGGCCTTGTAGTATATGTTCCGATTCTCCTGGGAAGCAATGACGTTCTGCTCCTCGAAGTAGCGGGCGCTCTTCACGTACCGCATCCAGTTGCCCTTTTTGGGATCGGCCGCGTCTACGCAGTACAGACGTCTGCCCTTCGGACCGCGAATCTGTCCAGAACAGGTCGGTGAATGAAATGTTACAGAATCTTGTTACTATACATTTTGGTTTTTTAGGTATAATCTAGAATTATACTTGGACGAGTAGCAGTTTATTAAACTTGTCGGCCGAATTACCTTTGTGTTATCGTATTTGCATTTATTACATACTGTTGCAACCATGCAATTTCCATTCTTTATGATCAAATCAATAGTATGCTGACTAATTAAATGTTTTAAAGGTCACATGAGAAAGTACCATCATACTTTGCCCCAAAATAGACGGGGGCAATTTGATGCATACTTCCTTCACAAAGGTTGCTCCTGACAACCCCAAAGCTAGCCCGATGCCAATTGTCCGACTTAGCTATGCAACATGAATTTCAAAAGTAGAAATCGATTTGAAAGAAGCAGGTGAATGAAATAGTTCATCACTTGATATTTGCACAAGAAACATCCACGAATTTGCCATACAAATATTAAAACGTTTCATTAGACGATGTTTGTCAGGACGCGCACTGACTGATAATTTGCATGAAAATATATTTTAAAAATAATTATTTATAAAGCACGTTCTCTATTATTATCGTCATCGTTTGGGAGGTGATTTACGGGGCCACATCGGTGATTGTTCCCAAGAGGTGATTGAACACTTTACCTCCCAACTATACGTATCGTCTTCAACCTCGTTCAATTTTTTCTTCTCGCCCTTGAATGGTCCGAACGTTTTTCCTTTCTTGATTGACTGCTTTGT